>JAEIFL010000041.1:0-32001 GCA_018901835.1 Scaptomyza graminum
ATACATTCTTGGTCAGCATCAACAGCCATATGCAATATGAAAATCATACCCAACCGGTCACAGGTGACGTCACGCGAAACAGCTTTTTTTGCGCAATGCGTTATCGGTATTTTTGTATCATGATTTCGGCTCACTCTCTTATGTATGCGCGCGCACTGCAAGTCAAACAAAGAGCGTAGTATCGCTGCCTTCTTCGCACGCACTGAATCAAAGCAAAACATATGTATCTAAGAGGCTGCAGTTAAGTGAATTGCATAGCCTAAACTCACACGTACTTTAGCCTTTAGCTTTGATTAAGTGTGTGTGGAGGAGGTAGGGTTATTGAACTTTATGATTGACATGCAAAGCGCGCACATTAAATAAAGAGTGAACAAAGGAGCATGATCAGAGCGAGATATCAAATTATCTAATTATCATAAGAGCGACGCGCGCGCTCTGTTTAGTTTTAAGCGGCTCTTTGAGTTTGGGACGAAGAGCGTGATTCACACGTACAACGCAGGCATGCATAGATTTGTATACAAACTTATGTGAACGGCCTTTGCTTGTTCGAAATTGTATATTATTAATGTAAGTGTGTTACTCTAGCCTAAGTTATAATAGCAGCAAGTAGGCAAATCCACCCCCACAACATACATATGTATTTTGGTGTGCAAAATTTTTCTAGAGTCTAGACGCACCAAGTTTTGTTTTGTTGTTTTTTTAAATCAATGACACCAACAAAAGTAGCAGTGCGGGCCCAACAACAACACTTACAACAACAACAAACGTTACTTGGGTCGTAAATCAATTGTCAAAGGCACACAAATTTGAAAAGAAAAAACAATGTGCACTGTGCGAAAAGATACATGTACATAAAATATTGAAAATTATTTTCAAGCGCATTGTTTACTTAATTGTGTATGCACTTATTCATTAAGAAGCGAAAATCCGTTTCTTTTTTGCGAGTGTATGAACCTTTTTTTTATGACTTTGCTTGTGCGACGCGAAGGCGTCACTGCGCATTTGTTTTGTTTTTGTATTCTCGCTCGCGATCAAACTCTCAGCTTGTGCGACAAACAGGCGGCAGTAGTGGAATAGGTAATTTGTTTTGTTTTTGGAGTGAGTAAAAGTACTCCAAAATGTATGGGAGGTACTCGAAGGAGTTTTCCAAAATAAAATTCCTTTCTTAGGACAAACAGAATACCTGCATAAAAAATTGTGTGAAAATTTCAGCCTTCTAGCTCTTTTCGTTTAGGCTGTGGCTGAGTCATTTTAACGCGGACGAATTCTTTTATATATATATAGATAATTGCATACTTAATAAGCATAAGTTGGCGCTTAGCAAACAATTGAAAATTTTTTTTTTTTTTTATTTAAATTAACTAAAATACATTATTTACTAATAATATTCTTATTAATTGTATGGGTTCGAGCGCTAGCGTCGAGGCCTTCAGCTAAATTGAAAAATTAAAAAAAATTAAAAATTAATTAATTTATCAATTAATATAGCAAATAAACTAGGTAGGGTATCCCACACTCAACATTCACTTATTAAAGAAGTTCGCTATGTTTGTCTGTAAGTGTTTGTGTGTCTGTGCGTATTTATGCGTATGCATGTGCGCGCTTTGTTGTTCTGCTGGTGGCGGTCAAAAGCAAAACAAAAAGTAAATTTGAATGGATTTGCAATTGTTAACACATCGCTAGTGAGTTCGAAACCTCATTAATTTTTTTTAAATCAACGACACCAACAAAAATTAGCAGTGCCGGCCCAACAACAACACTAACACCAACAACAAACGCTACTTGGGTCGTAAATTAATTGTCAAAGGCACACAAATTTGAAAAAATAACAATGCACTGTGCGAAAAGATACATGTACATAAAATTATGAAAATTATTTTCAAGCGCATTGTTCACTTATATGTGAATGCACTTATTCATTAAGAAGCGGAAATCCGTTTCTTTTTTGCGAGTGTATGAACCTTTTTTTTATGACTTTGCTTGTGCGACGCGAAGGCGTCACTGCGCATTTGTTTTGTTTTTGTATTCTCGCTCGCGATCAAACTATCAGCTTGTGCGACAAACAGGCGGCAGTAGTGGAATGGGTAATGTGTTTTGTATTTGGAATGGGTAAAAGTGCTCCAAAATGTATGGGAGGTACTCGAAGGAGTTGTCCAAAATAAAATTCCTTTCTTAAGGCCTGTACGCAGAGCCGTACAGCGCCAGTACTGTAAAACTTCATATAAAAAAATGGTCTCGTAATATAATTTTAGTCCGCGCATTTCTCTCGAGCCGTACGTAGTGTTGGTATGACTGTTAAAATCTTATGTTAAATTGTACGACTGTAATGCGTTCGAAGTATTTAGGGGAAAATGTTGGGGGCTCGAAATTTTGAAATGATGGGGACATGCCTCGCTTGTGGGACTAGAGCTGTTAATATATTTAATAGAAGCGTCCTTTTATAAGTGCCAAGTATGGTGGGTTGTGCATATTAATAAATTTGTTTTCACTTTTTATTATTTATTTGAATGTAAACAACGACAAACACGTTGTCGATTATTTAAATGAAGAATCAACCTACCGCCAATGTGTTTACTTATCGTAGCCCGACACTCAGTTACGTTGTTTAGGACTTAGGACTCACTTTCAACCTGCATGAAAAATTATGAGAAAATTTCAACCTTGTAGCTCTTTTCGTTTAGGCTTTGGCTCGTTCATTCTTAACAGGACAAACTCTTTTATATATATAGACGAATATTGTTGGCAATCGTAAGCGGCCCTTCCAAAAAGGCATTTTGGTAAGCAATGTATCCCTTGGCGGTTTGCATGGCTACTTGGCGGAAAAGTATGGCTTGGAATACATTTTAACAAGTCGTCTTAACCAAGACATTCTTGAAAACTTTTTTGAAATCAAAATCTTGAAGCTACGTGCAATTTTGTATCAATCGATAATTACCTAAAAAACGTATTTTTTCATACTTAATGTTTTTTTTTTTTAATTAATAATATCGATATTGTAGTATTAATAGAGTAACATAATTACCCTTAAGCAATTAAACATAAGACCACGGTGCCAAAGCTTTAAGCTTTCAAGCATAAATTAAATAAGGGAGAAGCCCTAATGGTGGACACCCCTAAGGTTTTTGTGACATTAAACTGTCAAAAATCAACGTAAAGCTTAGTTGTTGGTATCGTAGGAAAGCTAGTTCAATTGCCCGTCGATCAGTGTAAGGCATTATGCACATTTCATTCGTTTTTGGAAAGATATATAGGATTTAATGAAAATAGTCAAAATTTATTTACCCTTGCGAAATCTCGAAAACTGTACGTAGCATTAAAAAAGTAAGTATCAAGTTTTTATCAGGGTACCGAATGTACTTGAAATCAGTTTTACTTCTAGCGGCACCAAAATCATTGTAGACCAGTGTTATTATCAGTTATTAATAATATTGAAATCTTATTTAGCTAAGAATACAGAATTGTTGAATGGCAAGCAAGACGATTCTGATGATTGGTTAAATCTTGACTTTTCTCAAGCCGTCCAAAATATGGACAACAAAGAGAACGAGCCTGAAGATTTCAATCTCCAATTTGGATTTTATGACAGCATAGCAGCAGACATAGACGAGTTGACGGAGGATGCGCTCGAATACCTGGCTGGTTATGTCATAAAAAAATTAAATTTGCGTAATGAGTGTGCCAAAGAGTCGACATTCAAATACGTAGATGAGGTGTCGCATGGAGGTCTCATGAAACCTTCATCGACATGGAGGTCTCATGAAACCTTCATCGACATTGTAACGTTTAACGTGCAAGTATTGAAGAGCTGATGGTAGGTATCGGACAACGGAGTACGCGCTGGCTTCAACGGCTGTGGCTCGTCGGCTAAGTCGAGGGTACCAAAAGAATGAACTGAGTGATACGTTGCTCCATTCGCATTCTATTATCATTAATTCGCGTACTATTTTTACCGGGACAGGGGCAAAGGGGATGAAGAAAGCTCATAAAATTGTGGGTTTTTAGACGCGGCTGAAAAAAATAAACTATGCACAATGTAAGCGATGGCGAAGGCTGCTGGTGCAATTGCACAAGGTGCTAATGTGCAAGTTATCCCATAACGAGTGTCCACTGTTTGGACAGATCTCACCATGCAGCTGCATACTGATAAAACGCTGGTCTAGGCGGAATATCGATTAGCAACAGTGAGTGCAGCGCATGCGCTAGAACAGCTGGGCGAAATGCAACTCAACACTTCCCACGCGCAGCCAGCTTCCGGGACAGCAGCGACGGTGCAGGGCATTATAACCTTCATTCAGTCTAAAATAGAATGTGAATAAAGCAAGGCGTATCGCCGCTCATTACCACAAAATTTAGTTAACTCATTATTTCAACTTATCCGCATTTTATAATACACGGATAAAGTAATTGGCGCCCGACGTTAAATACGGACACACACCAAAAAAAAAAAAAAAAAAGATTACAGCCTGTGTTAGATCACACGGGCGCATAGGTTAAACGTAGAATACGTCTGTCCTTGTGCAACAAAAATTAAGAAAGTAAACATAGTATTTATATGATTTAAAATTTAAATATATTAAACATATAAAAAAGCTGAAATGCATATTTATGCCTTACATAAAAAAAGAGTTAATATAAGTTGTTCAATCTTTTATTACAATTTTTTATTAGAAAAATCTTCGAATATTTAATTTTAAACCACAACTTACCTGATCTTCTATTACGTAAATTGTACATTCTCACACGCTGCGCAATAGTATTTTTTTTTGCATGCGGCATTATTTTAAATTTATTTTTTTTATGAAGTAAGTTCACCGTAAAGACGATGAAACAAATAATACAGATAACGCATTGCGCATCAACAGCTGTTGAAACGTCACATGTGACCCATTTTTTCAAATTGCAAATTTTTCAAATTCAACTGCAATATGCAAATCAAACCCAACTGGTTACATGTGACGTCACGCAAAACAGCTGTTAATGCGCAATGCGTTATCGGTCTTTTTTTGTATCATGATTTTATATGATAGCCGCTGCTGCCCTCGATAGTGCCAGCGATAGTATAAGACCATCGATTGTCAATTAGCATAAACCATCGGTTGTCCGATAGTTCCATCGATTGTTTGCTCAGCTGAGCAGTGCAAGTGAAACAAATCCATATGCACATGCTATCAGCTTTCGCACTCGCTCACACTTATTGCTCACATCACTAAACTAATATATACTACGTTTATGCTTGCAAAAAATCATGAAATCAGATCATGATTTTTTAAAAAAGTGCAAGCATAAACACAAAATCATGATTTTTTTTACACACGTATTTTGACTATGATTTTTTGGAAATATCATGATTTTTTGTGGAAAACAGTCTGGCAACGCTACTGTGTAAATTCAGCTGTCATGCACAGAATTAATTGTTACAAACAAAATACGTTAATAATGGAGAACAGTCGAATCCATTGGACTTCTGCAGAAACCAAAGAGCTGCTTAGCATTGTAAAAGAAGACAATGTGTTATCGCAGCTTGACGGAAAAACAAAGCGCAATAACATTATTTACAAAAGCATTGCAGAGCGATTGAAAATAAAAAGGATGCAAAAATCATGTGAACAGGTGAAGACGAAGTTGCGGGCATTAAAAAAAAATTATATGATAGCAAAGAAAAACAATGGAGTAAGTGGCGCTGGACGAAGCACCTGTGCGTTTTTTGATGAGCTCAACGAGCTGTATGGAGCGCGTCCAGTGGCTGCGGCTGTTGGGGTCGACACCTTAGACGACTCCATAGAATATCTCATGGAGCCGGAGAATATTGAGGTTGAGGTGTCCGACCTCACGACTGGAGACAATGATGACTATGCCATTCCCGAAACTTCCATTGTCGGGCGTCGCCAAACTCCATGTAATAACAGCTTCAACGTTCTCATTGCAATTTAATAATAATTATTTAATTTTAGATAAAAAAAATGTTTTGCGTGTGTTGGAGGACATGTCCAATAGCTTTAATGATGGTTTGGACAGGCTGGACCGCCAAAACGCAGAATTCATAGAGGCTATGGACAAATCAGATGAGAAGTTTGCGGAAAATATGCAAAAAATATTAAAAGAGGATCGCGAGGAAACTCAAAAGTTTATGAAAAATCTTTTAAATAATCAATAAAATAATAATTAATAAAACAACAATTGTATTAATATTTTGTATTGCATTCTTTATCTAGCATGACTTTGCCTAAGTGGATAGTTGTTAAGCAAGTATTCTTTTAGGTGTTGCCTTAAATAATTGGAATCATATTCCACCGACATCACAGCCTGATTATTTATCCAGTCAGAGGGCTGTTCCAATTCGCTTAATAAAGCCAGATCAGGGCTGGGCCTGAATTTTTCTTTTCGCAACTCAACAAAATTGTGTAAAATTGCACAGGCTAGGGCCACGTATGGGACAGACTTCGGATTTATATCAATCTTTTTGGTTAGACACCGCCATCGTCCTTTTAGTCGTCCAAACGCATTTTCAACAACAATTCTGGCAGAGCTAAGATGACAGTTGAACGACTCCTCTTCCGCAGTCAATGTTCCCGTGTATGGTATAAGGAGCCAAGGCAACAATGGGTATGCTGGGTCACCCACAAGCATGTATGGCATTTCTAAGCCACCTACGATTTTTGTCATCTCTGGGAAGATACGGGTTTGTTTTTGAAAAACGCCGGACTCTTTAAAAACAGTGGCGTCGTGAACACTTCCTGGGAACTTCATACTGATATTTCGAAATCTGTGTATTAAACGAAATCTTATTAGTCACAAAACCTTCCAAAAACATTGAATTCTCTTACAAATAATTATGGTCAACGACAGCTTGCAAAACCATTGAAGTCCATCCCTTTCTGTTGACGTAGTCCAAATATCCCAGCTTGGGTGCCTTCACTGGTATATGTGTTCCTTAAAAATATAAGATTTCAATGAGTTACTCTTTAAGGGCTGTACGCAGCAGCCCGTACAGCGCCAGTACAGTAATACATGAGTTGTACGGGCTGTAACGATAAGTGTTGAAAAATGCACATATTGTGTCGGTAGGTTGATTACTTTATGTAAATTAATCGGAAATGCAACTGTGTTTTGTTGTTTGTTTACATTTGGGCCAATCAATTAATTAAAGTAAAATGGATTCTGAACAACAAAATTTATTAGCAATAATGTGCACAACCAACACCATACTGTTGGCACTTATAAAAAAAAAAAGGGACGCTTCTTATTAAAATATTATTAAAATGCAGCTTGCTGGTTAAGTCCCACAAGACTGGCCGACGCTGAATTTGTCCCCATCATTTTCAAAATTTCTGTAGCGCGACTTGCGTTCAGACATTTTGGGCTTTTTCCCGTAAATAGCTTCTGAACGCTATTTACAGTCGTACAAATTTAACATAAGATTTTAACAGTTTCATTATCCAAAACTACGTACGGCTCGTAGAGAGTAAATGCTGCGGACTTGAAAATGTTATTACTGTACTGGCGCTGTACGAGACCATTTTTTTTATATGAAGTTTTTACAGTACTGGCGCTGTACGGGCTGCTGCGTACAGGCCTTAAAGGAATAAATTCCAAATTAATTTGTAATTACCGTCAATTGCGCCAATGATATTGGGAATGTGTGATGTTTTTTCAAACCCATCCGATATCCTTATACACTCTTCCAACTTAGGAAAATATATAAAATTCTTCGTCAATTTAACAATTGCGTGAACCGTCATGTGGAAATATTTGTGAACAGTGCTCTTGTGCACGCCAAATACATCTCCAACAACTCTGTACTCTGCACAGGAAGCTAGTTTATAAATGCCGATTGCCACCTGCTTTTCGAATGCAACGGGAATTGTAATTAAATGCACTTGTTTCGGCATATGTGGAGCCAAAAGTGCACAGAGTTCATAAAATGAGTTTTTGCACATTCGAAAATTTTCAAAAAAGAGATGTTCATTTTCTGGAGCTTGCATCAGCATCCAGTACGAATCGCTTCTGGGCCGGCTATGAACCGTTCGCAACCGTGGTCTTAACAACGTCAAGGCAGCAAGTTGACTTGCAAAGTAGTCCATTACAATTTTCTTGCGTTTGGCCTGTGCTAAATCCCATCCACGTCTTAAAGCCTTTCTGCGCTCCATTCTCCGTGCAAAAAGACAACGAATCATCTGCGATGTTCGCGCAAGCCGTTTAATTAAAAAAAACTTTGCATTTCTTTCCATTTTTTCGATTTAAAATTTGTGCTGATGTGCTGCCACCTTTTTCATATGAAGCTGCCACCTTATTTTATAATTTTCATAGGTGGCTCCCTCTTTCAGAAATATCATGATATTTATAAAATAGCATAAACAGGCGTATTTTAAAAAGCGTGATTTTAAAAAATCATGATTCAGCAAGCATAAACGTAGTAATACACATAAAACAAATTTATGACAAAAATTTAGTTATGACCGAATATCTTAATGAAATTTAAACACTTAGAAGCCCTTAATCATGACCGCATATATGTCAAACGAAAAGAAATGAAGTCTATTTTTTAATGAAAAAAAAATAAAACATATTCATCATAGAGTTTTTAAGCAATTTGCATTTTAAAAAAAAGTACTGATTTTTGCGCTGCTTTTTTGCCTTAAAAAGCTATATATTCGGCAAAAGTTTATAAAATTTGAATGTATGAATGTTTGTTTAACTCATCTCAACTTATTTTTTCAAAAAGCAGAGTAATTGATGAATTATTGAGATTGCTAGAGCAATTTAAAGCCTTCGAAATGAAACAAAAATATACATATTTTTGGTTTCATTTTTTTAACAGAAAATGTAATCAATACATATAGAAGTATTATTTTATTGTTAGTTTGAAGCCTTGGCTTTAAAATGAAATCAATTCGAGGAAAATCGATCCATTAGTTCATGAGCAATAAGCGATTTTGTGAAACTCTCATATTACAACAACAACTTTTTTAGATAGAGACCTCATTTACGAAAGGTAAGACGTATTCTACGTCAAAAACCTTTTGTGTAACAAAAATAATAAAAGTTTAAAAACTCAAAAACGAACACAAGTGCAAAAGAAAAAGCAAAGGCATCACACCGTGAAGTGAAGATTGGTGCACGAAAGCAGACGAAACAAACAAATAACAAAGAGTGAAAATAGACACACGCAGTTCTGAAGGGAAGATAATAACCATTTAAAAAAAAAAAAAAAAAAAAAAAAAAAAAAAAAAAAAAAAAAAAAAATAGAAAGAAAAAGCTCCACGCGGTACAAGCTTATAATGGCAAGCAATAGCTTTCGCCTTGAGAGTATGATATAAAAACAGAAAAAAACGATCTTAAAGTATGCTGCACATTTAATCCCAAGTTAAAAGTGAAGCTCGGACAAGTCCATCTGAGACACTAACCTAAGTGAAGCCGAGATAAGGTCGCCTAAGTCACAAACCTGCGGCTAATCGCATCAACCGAACAGCGACAGGAAACAGAGGGATAACATCATCAACATCATCAGCTGCAACGTCAATTTAAAGCAACTTCGTCGTCAACAAGCTACAAAATCTCCGAGGCCCGCTGGATAAATTATTAAGGAAATACTTTTCATGTGAGTAATTTGGTTAGTGAGAAGAATAAAGATAAAATATAATAATAAAAAATAAAAAAATAAAAAAAAATATTTTTTTTTTTTTTAAAATAGAAACGTAATATTTCAATCTAAATTTATTCCCCTTGTACAAATTCATTTCCAAGGTGTAGCCTGAGCAAGGAAAGATCCATTTTGAGAACCGGCATTCCAAAATATATTTAAAAAAAAAAAAAAAATTGTTTCTCTCTTTTTTCTCGCACCATATAACGTGTGATATTGTGCAAGACTTTTGATTACAGCCGAATCAGCAACTGTGACCTAGCTGAGATTGAACTAGAACACTACGACTGTGACTATAGTGTGCTGACGAACTTAATAAGGAACTTCGACGTTTTGCAGGTTTCAGAGCACGAAATGCCCGTTGAGCAGCGTAAGGAGGCTGAACCAGTCATGGACTCAAATCAGCTACGCCAAATAGTAGAGGCTGCTGTGCAGACCGCGCTCGCGAAACAGGCAGAAGATTTTGTCAGGAGAGAAGGCATTCTTAAGACAGAGTTAGAACGACAGATTTCACAAATTTCTTCTAAATTAAAAAATACTCAGCTTGCAGTGCCTGAGTTGAAAGTGTATGAAGACGCGCAAATCAGTGACGACAAAATTTGCAGTGAGCCCCTCGATGCGGTGAAATGCATGCCTGAGTTCAATGGATCTCAGGAGACGTATGTGTCGTGGAGACAAGCCGCGCACGCGTCTAATAGAATTTTCAAAAAATACGATGGCAGCTCCCGCCACTATCAAGCCGTGGTTATCATAAGAAGTAAGGTGCGAGGCCCGGCAGATGCAGTTTTGGCATCCCCCTAAATTTCGAGGCTATTATAGCCAGACTAAACTTTACGTACAGCGATAAGAGGCCGATGCACGTCACCGAGCAGGAAATGGGGACGCTTAGGCAGGGTAGTTTGTCTATTCTGCAATATTACGAAGAAGGGGAGAAAAAGCTTACACTTTTGACGAACAAGGCCCATATGACATATGACAACAATCTAGCGATGGGCATGTGTGACAAATTCAGGGGTGACGCACTGCGTGTGTTCATTTCGGGGTTGAAACGAAATTTGACGGACGTACTGTTTGCAGCCCTTCCTCCAGATTTGCCTTCGGCGCTTGCGTTGGCCCAGGAGATTGAGACAAACCACGAGAGGTATGCTTTCGCGGCGAGTTTTGCGAAAGGGCAAGAAGAGAAAAAACAATCGGACCAACGTCAGCTGGGGGGCAAGCAGCAGCAGTCTCACCAAATCCCTCAGGGCGGTCAGGGTTAAAACCCGCATTTCAAGAGGCAAAACGGCCAATGGTCGGACAAGTCACAGCAAAAATACGGAACTCAGAATGCTCCGATACCTATGGAAGTTGATCCGTCTTCCTCCAAATTCAGGCAGCCAACAAGCTTTCAACAAGCCCAAGGCTCCACAAAATTCATAAATAACCAGGGTCAGGAGAATAAACGCCCTGCTGGTTCTGATAGGGCAACGGGTCAACGGCGGCAAAGAGTTGACCACGTTCAGACAGGTGCAGAAAAAAGCGCAAGTTACTCGGAAGCAGCACAGGCGGCGGTAGCAGAGATAGATGAAGAAAGTGGTATAGATTATGAAAGTGATAGTGCCAATTTTTTAGGGGTAAATTCCTGCTGCCGTTCATTCGGCGGAGAATAGCAGGGAGAGACATGATGTTTTTAATCGACACGGGATCGGCAAAGAACTACATCAAGCCATTTAAACGCCTTAAAGGCGTCATCCCGGTCGAGTCCCCTTTCGTCGTCCACTCCATCCATGGTTCCAACACTATTGCCGAAAAATGCAGGCTACCCATGTTTGGATGCGACACATTCTTCTTTCTCCTTGATTCCCTTTCCACGTTTGATGGAATCATAGGGCTGGACCTAATTAAGCAAGTGGGAGCGGTCTTATGTCTTAATGAGGGAAAATTAAAAATAGGTGCAACTTCGGAGATGTTGCAGTACCATAAGTGTACCAACGTCAACCACACGAAGAACAGAGAAATCGAGGCACCACCTGCGGTGAAGGCAGACCGACAAGGCTTTTGCGGACTCTAACGAGACGTTGCCCTATAACACGGCCGTCGTTGCAACAATACGCACGACCGATGAAAACGCCATTTACTCGAAATGGTATCCCTACAATAGGGGAGTTGAGGATTTTGTCAATGCGGAAGTAAACGACCTCCTAAAAAATGGCATAATCCAAAAGTCACGATCACCTTACAATAGTCCGTTGTGGGTGGTGGACAAAAAAGGCACGGATAGCTTGGGTAATAAAAAATAAACGTTTAGTAATAGATCTTTAGGAAGCTCAACGCTAAAACAATTGCCGACAAATACTCTGATGCCAAACATCTCAATGATTTTGGCAAATTTGGCATTTTTTTTGTTATTTTGGTTTGGGGGGGGTTTTTAGTAAAAATTTTTTTTTTGGTAATATTTTTTAAAAAAGAAAAAAGAAGCGTCTATTGCTTTTAATACGCCGCTAACATCTTCGGCTCCTGTTGAGCGGCTTTTTCATTTGCCGGCATTATTAACGGCCCTAGGCGACAATCATTGTCCGATTTTTCTTTTGAAAAATTAGTTTTAATGAAGGCAAACGCCCAATTTGTTTAATGTTTGTATTTAATTTAATGAATTTATTAAATGTGCTGCTAAAATTTATTTGTTTATCATTAAATAGTCTTAAATAGTCTAAAATAATTGAAAATAATTGAAAAAGTCAAAATAATTGAAAATAATTGAAAATAATCTCATCAATTATTTTCAATTATTTTCAATTATTTTTACAAATTTAATGATAATTTTCCATTATTTTCAATTATTTGTAATCGTAATCATTAAATAATCATACATTTTTCACCAGCGAACTATATAGTCACTACGACTATTTTCCAAAAATAATTTAATTGATTAGTAATTGTAATGGCAACTTAACAGGTATGCCCTACAATAGGGGAGTTGAGGGATTTTGTCAATGCGGAAGTAAACGACCTCCTAAAAAATGGCATAATCCAAAAGTCACGATCACCTTACAATAGTCCGTTGTGGGTGGTGGACAAAAAAGGCACGGATAGCTTGGGTAATAAAAATAAACGTTTAGTAATAGACTTTAGGAAGCTCAACGCTAAAACAATTGCCGACAAATACTCGATGCCAAACATCTCAATGATTTTGGCAAATTTGGGTAAAGCCAAATTTTTCACAACGCTCGACCTGAAAGCGGGTTACCACCAGATCACTCTGCTAGAGCGGGATCGTGAAAAACAGCTTTTTACCGTGAATGGCGGGAAGTACGAGTTCTGTCGGCTTCCATTCGGTTTAAAAAACGCCGCCAGCATCTTCCAGAGAACAATAGATGATGTTCTTCGGGAGCAGATCGGAAAATCGTGTTTCGTTTATGTAGATGACGTAATCATCTTTTCCGAAAATGAATCGGCACATGTTACACACGTAGACTGGGTTTTAAAAAACTTATTCGACGCAAATATGCGTGTAGCATATGATAAGTCGCAGTTTTTTAAAGAAAGTGTTACGTTGATATTATTCTTATTATATTATTATATTATCCCACGCAGAAAGATCTTTCGTTGTGTGTGTGTGTTTTTATCCGTCGCTGAAGCTATAGTAAAAGTAGTGAGAGGGGGGAATCTAGAGTGGTAGGCTCTCTTAGCACCTACCTTTGTTTCTTTTCGTTTGCTTTTGCACATAACACTAAATTGATTTAATTATTACTTTGCATATTTTTCTTTTGTTATTGTATTTTTTTTTTTTATATCTCTATATATAAAAGAGTTCGTCCGCGTTAAAATGGATAGCATATCGGCCTTAACAAAAAGAGCTAGAAGGCTGAAATTTTCACACAATTTTTTATGCAGGTATTCTGTTTGACCTAAGAAAGGAATTTTATTTTGGACAACTCCTTCGAGTACCTCCCATACATTTTGGAGCACTTTTACCCACTCCAAAAACAAAAAAAATTACCCATTCCACTACTGCCGCCTGTTTGTCGCACAAGCTGAGAGTTTGATCGCGAGCGAGAATACAAAAACAAAACAAATGCACAGTGACGCCTTTGCGTCGCACAAGCAAAAACATAAAAAAAGATCATACAGTCATAAAAGGTTAGGAAAAGAAACGGATTTCCGCTTCTTAATGAATAAGTGCATTCACATATAAGTGAACAATGCGCTTGAAAATAATTTTCAATATTTTATGTACATGAATCTTTTCGCACAGGCAAAATTTTTTTTTTTTTTCAAATTTGTGTGCCTTTGACAATTGATTTACGACGCGAGTAGCTATTAGCGTCGTCCACCCGGAAGATGCGGCGGCAATTGGAACAGTCCCAGCGTCCAGCATGTGTGTGAATAAGAAATTTGCAAACTCGATAAAATATCGTGCAAATTGTTAAGTAAGCCAAAAAAATCCCAGAAAATAAAAAAAAGCCAAAAAAATAAAAAAAGCCAAGAAAAAGCCAAAAAAATAAGAAAAACCAAAAAATAGAAAAAAAGCCACAAAATAAAAATAAGACAAAAAAAAAAAAAAACCCCAAAAAATAAAAAAAGCCAATAAATAAAAAAAAAAGCCAAAAAATAAAAAAAAAGCCAAAAAATCCCAAAAAAAAAAAAAAAAAAACCAAAAAAAATCCCAGAAAATAAAAAAGAAGCATATGCAGTATCTGCAGTATTCCTTATTGGTGTCCGCTTCATCGCGGCTTATCCAAACTTTAAAATCTGGCTGCTGTAGCCAGCAATCACGAAATTTTTGTTTGTACGAATCTTTCGGCATTATTTAAGTTTATTTTTCACTTTTGTTGTACATTAGATTACAAATGATATCGAAAATACATACAAAGTATGTAAAAAGATCGCTATTTTTAATAGATTGGATGCCACAATGTTTTTAAAGAAAACTTTGAAAAAAATATTGAAATAAATGAATCAAATAAAATCTGAAAAAAGGCCAGATTTCCGGATAGGGGATGTTTGATATTTTTTCCGGACAAGGGACTTAAAAACATGTCAGATCTGTCCGGAAAAAAGGCCAAATCGGCATCACTGTTGTTTGTGTCATTGAATTAAAAAAAATCAACAACTAAGCAAAACTTGGTGCGTCCAGAAAAATTTGGCACACCAGAAAATAATGTGGGGGTGGATTTGCATACTTGCTGCTAATATAACTTAGACTAAACGTAACACACTTACATTAATAATATACAATTTCAAACAAGTAAAATTGGTTCGTACACTTGCAAAAAAGAAACGGATTTCCGCTTCTTAATGAATAAGTGCATTCACATGTAAGTGAACAATGCGCTTGAAAATAATTTTCAATATTTTATGTAAATGAATCTTTTCGCACAGTGCACATTGTTTTTTTTCTCAAATTTGTGTGCCTTTGACAATTCATTTACGACCCAAGTAGCGTTTGTTGTTGTTGTTAGTGTTGTTCTTGGGCCCGCACTGCTACTTTTTGTTGGTGTCGTTGATTAAAAAAAAAACAACAACAACAAAACATAACTTGGTGCGTGTAGAAAAATTTTGCACACCAAAATACATATGTTGTGGGGGTGGATTTGCCTACTTGCTGCTAATATAACTTAGACAAAACGTATAACTTACATTAATAATATACAATTTCGAACAAGCAAAGGCCGTTCACATTAGTTTTTACACAAATCTATGTACGTTGTTCGTCCCAAACTCAAAGAGCCGCTTAAAATTTAACAGAGTGCGCGCGTTGCTCTTATGATAATTAGATAATTTCAAATCTCGCTCCGATCATGCTCCTCTGTTGTTGCTCATTTACGTTCACTCTATATTTTATGTGCGCGCTTTGCATGTCAATCATAAAGTTCAATAACCCTACTTCCTCCGCACACACTAAGTCAAAGCTAAAGGCTAAAGTACGTGTGAGTTTAGGCTATGCAATTCACTTAACTGCAGCCTCTTAGATATGTTTTGCTTTGATTCAGTGCGTGCGAAGAAGGCAGCGATACTACGCTCTTTTTTTGACTTGCAGAGCGCGCGTATACATAAGAGAGTGATCCGAAACCATGATACAAAATACCGATAACGCATTGCGCATAAATAGCTGTTTTGCGTGACGTCACATGTGACAGGTTGGGTATGATTTTCATATTGCATATGGCTGTTGATGCTGATCAAGAATATATCTACCTTTTATGGGGTCGGAGATGCTTCTTTTGCCTGTTACATACTTATGCACAAAACAATTATACTCTTTTTTACCCATTTCAGGGTATAAATATAACTGTGAATGCAAAAGATTTGTTGTTGCTGTTTTTGTCGATCGCTTCAGGCTTATTATAAGCCGTTGTATGCACACACGAATTTGAAACAACAAAGGAGGACTAAGAGGAATGCGATTGGCTTAAGAGCATGAAAATGTGATATTGTTCTGTAGATGAGCTCAATTCACATAAATAACAGTAACTCTTTCACTCTAAGGGAATTTTACAATTTTACTTTAGTGTGCCATTTGCGCATTGCTTCATTTTTTTTTTAAAAGTGATACAAGAATGAACATACAAAATTATTGGGGGCTGCTTTGCCTGCTATAGTTTTGTGTGCTTTCCCTGCCACAGTTTTATGAAACTGCGGCCGCTACAGCCACAACAGCTAGAGCTCTACAGTTTTTTTTGGCTTTCCCCCCCACTTTTTTTTATGCAGCCGCTGCAGCCACAGCAGCAACAGTTTCAGCTATCTTCCTTCCAAATTTGGTGACACTAGCTCAAAGTTTAGGTGGGGGAAGGGGGGCTGGGCGAGTTATGGGTGGGTATGGCATCCAAATTATTCCTGCAGATCTTCTTGGATGTCAATTGCTATCTTCCTACCAAATTTGGTGACTCTAAAATAAAATTGAACGTTGTTTAGGATTATATTTCACACTACCAACCTGACGGACTACAGGACGAGACAGGGAGACTGACGAATTTATTTCCGCAGAACCATATGAGGAAGTTGCTGGAAATTGACACCGGACATGTACTGGACAGCTGGTCGCTGCAAGCAATAGACAGTTTAGGATAAACTTTGGGTTGCAGAAAAAATAAACCAGCTTACTGACACTGTAATCAAAATTCTTAATCCCACAAGCGATAAGCAGGCCGACACCGGCCGCCTTTCAAAACACTTGCGACTCGTAACAGAATGCCAATAACCGAAATGGGAAATTTATTGCTTACCTTAACCTTGGAAAAAATTGACGTAACTTACTCAGCAATAATGGATCATTCGGATTTGATTAACATTCTCACTGATCAAATTACAGGGACTACAGTTAGCAATATTTTGAAAGTTTCTAGCTTTAGGGTAGCTCCTGAATAATGGTTAAATATATAAATATTAAATAAATATGATCATGCATATGGATTATTTTATATACTTAAATTAGACATTATAATATGATATGCGTTACGTTACTTTTGTTTTATTAAGTCTTTGTTAAATATTTAAGTGCAAATGAAAAAGTAAATAAAAATCGGTACGTTAACTTTTTTTAGTTACCGTATTTGCCTATGCTGCAAAAACACATACATATGTTCAAAAGCAATAAAGTTCAAGGTTGTTTAAGAGAAGCTTTTGTCAAGGTTACATTATCACACGAAAAGAGAAGCTTTTACGTTGATATTATTCTTATTATATTATTATATTATCCCACGCAGAAAGATCTTTCGTTGTGTGTGTGTGTTTTTATCCGTCGCTGAAGCTATAGTAAAAGTTAATGGATGAGAGGGGGGAATCTAGAGTGGTAGGCTCTCTTAGCACCTACCTTTGTTTCTTTTTCGTTTGCTTTTGCACATAACACTAAATTGATTTAATTATTACTTTGCATATTTTTCTTTTGTTATTGTATTTTTTTTTTTTTTTATATATATAAAATTGCAATTAATTTTAATTTTATGCTAACATACGCAACTTTAAATTTTTTTTCTCTTTTATTTTTATTTTTTTTTTTTCGACACCACTTGCAATTGATTTTTAACAATTGATTAATGACAATTAACACAAAAATATGCAAAATATTACAACATTAGATTACACTTATACATTTTAAAACATTAACCTCTCTCTTTGTTGGTGCCGGTAGGTTACATAACCTTTGTAGGGTTATGTTTGATTGGCACTGACTCACTTGTTAATAACTTTTAACAAAAAAAAACTAATCCACTTCGCACGGGTTTGTAGCTATTTAGAACATTGTAATGTTTTTAGGTTCTTTGCTACCACATTATTAATTGATTTTGGCAACTTCCTCACGCGGGGGTTGCTCTGCGTGCGACTTCAAATCCGGACTGGTGTATGAAGCCCATATGTAAATGCGGGAGCGGTAGATTAAGAGAGCGAATTGAGACTGGATTCGTTGGGGACAGCTGATCTGTTTCAGTTTCCCAGGCAAATATTAAATTGCCCTTTATTTGGCAGTTGAATATGTGGCAATTGTTGATATATTCCCAAACCAACTGAGACTATATTCAAGCCTAGGGTATATCCAAACCTAGGGTATAACCAAACCTAGGGTATAGCCAAACCTAGGGTATAGCCAAACCGCCAATTCTGATGTAAACAAAAACAAACATAAAGCGAATAACTAATCAGAATTGCGAACACAAAACAAATTTACCTATTATGGTGAGAACTGGCACTTAAACAATTTTTAAGGTTACGGCTTCTAAATCCAAGTGCGCTGCATCAGGGAAAAATATTCACTCGTCTTTATTTTTTTTTTATTTGTAAGCTATTTTTATAACTTTATTTTATTTAAATTAAAGGTACCACATTTTTTGTTACTGTCTTAAATTTAGACCAGTAAAACATCTACTCTCTTGCAAGTCTTTGAGAGGAAAACAAAATGCAGTCAGAAATTAGATGGCAGGAAGCGACAAAGTTGCCCCAATTTATTTCATCTTTATATTCGCTATTCACAGCCCTGTACCGGTTAACATTCTCATTGCGAATGTACTGCGCCTACCGAAAAATAACCCGAAATAAATACTAACAATAGAAAATTTACCAACTAACTTAAACAAATTAAATTTTAACCAATCTTATTTTTATTTTTAAGAAAACAAAGATAATAATAATTTTGTTATTTACAAAGAACACAAAACGTAAATAAAAGCTGCATTCAGTTTTACATGCACATAAGCAGAGCACAGTGGTTCCTCCCATAGGCCAAAAATAAAAAAGTCAAAGTAAAAATTTTGACTTTAAATTCCTCAACACCTTTTCATAATTGGTCTAGCTATTAAACTGTATACTTGTTTTTTTTTTTATTCTGACTGTCCTCTTCAAGAATAGCATCAAAAGAGACATCATAAAATTATTTTCGTATTGCAGCTTGAGCAACTTGCAATTAGGGCTCGTACTAAAAAAGCTAAAAAAAAACATTTAAAATAAAGCTATTGTGCGATGGAAGGGTTTATTATTATTAATAAAGGTATTAACAATATTTGTACAACAAAAAATATATATATTTCCCGCTGTGTGTTGTGTAAATCGTTATTTTGTTAAGTACGTTATTGTGGACGTTCTGTGTTTGTCTTTGCTGTGTTTCGTTAGAGTTTTAGTTATGACTGCCACCTCGCGGCGCAATAATTTTTTTGTATAATGTTTATTAACATCTTAAGATTATGTGGTGTTAAATGCAAGTGCCCGTAGGTGCCCGTGCTCTTGCTTTATTCAAAAAGGTAACCTAACCTCAACTTTAAAAAAACACATGTGGCTTGCGAAAAAAATGCAAGAAGCGTGCTAGACAAAGACGAAAGATAGAGAACGACTAATTTTTGAGAATTTGCTCCATATATCGTATAGATTAGACCAAAAAATTTGGCAAATACGCCCTGAAACAGATAAGAGAAATTTTTTTTCGAAAAAAAAAATATTCAGTCATAGCTCGCCCTGGTTAAGGGCTGTACGCAGCAGCCCCGTACAGCGCCAGTACAGTAATACATGAGTTGTACGGGCTGTAACGATAAGTGTTGAAAAATGCACATATTGTGGCGGTAGGTTGATTACTTCATTTAAATAAATCGGAAATGCAACTGTGTTTTGTCGTTTGTTTACATTTGGGCAAATAAATTAATTAAAGTAAAATGGATTGCGAACAACAAAATTTATTTGTAATAATGTGCACAACCAACACCATACTGTTGGCACTTATAAAAAAAAGGGACGCTTCTTATTAAAATATTATTAAAATGCAGCTTGCTGGTTAAGTCCCACAAGACTGGCCGACGCTGAATTTGTCCCCATCATTTCAAAACTTTTGTAGCGCGACTTGCGTTCAGACATTTTGCGCTGTTTTACTCCCGTAAATAGCTTCTCAACGCTATTTACAGTCGTACAAATTTAACATAAGATTTTAACAGTTTCATTATCCAACACTACGTACGGCTCGTAGAGAGTAAATGCTGCGGACTTGAAAATGTTATTACTGTACGGGCGCTGTACGAGACCATTTTTTTTATATGAAGTTTTTACAGTACTGGCGCTGTACGGGCTGCTGCGTACAGGCCTTTAAACAAAGTAGTTTTTAATGAAGAATTATAAGGTTGCGTTGCAATATAATGGAAAACAAAACAGTTTTCCATACAAAAACTTGATTTCAGAACGATAGTTCATATGACAGCTATATGATATAGTGTTCCGATCCGCCTCAATTTTATACATGATCTTACTATAAATTTATAAGAATTTTGTGTTAAGTTTCAAACCTCTAGCTCAACTAGAAGTATTTATGGCCGCCCTCCCCATACAACAGGAACCACTCTGCAGGGGTTGGGCTGTAAGGGTTGCCTACTTTTAGGGCTTGTCATTAAACCAAATGCAGTCGACAAGCGGCATATTACAACATTTACAAATAAAATAAAACAATTAAAATTAATATTTTTACATAGTGTTAAAGATAAGTTTAATATATAACGCCTTTGGCTCGCGCCTCTGCTCTCTCTCTCTCTCTGCTGCTTCTTTTTTCGCTGCCGGCGCCGTTAGGTTTCGCAGGCCTCTGCTACTGTTGTTTCCCTCTGCGTTGTTATGTTTCGCGACAGGCCACTGCAACTGTTGTTTTTCTCTTTCGCGCCATGCCTCTGCTACTCTGGTTTTCGCTGTCGACGTTGCTTGGCTCGTGCCAGGTGCCAGGCCTCTGCTGCTGTTGTTCTCTCTGCTTCGCGCCAGGCTTCTGCTGCCGTTGTTCTCTCTGGTTTTACTCTTAAACTTAACTATGACTTCAGGGTCGTATGACTTATCAATATAATATGTAACAAAATCGAGGAAGATGAAATAATTCGCATAACCATAAAACCTGTGTGACTTCATAACGCTTAATCCTTAACCCTTAATCCTAGAAAATATAACACTTAATCCTACAAATAATTAAAAATAAGCAAAACTATATGCATATGTCTTCATGACACTTAAAACTAGAAAATTCTCTGTCTTCATGACGCTTAACCCTACAAATTCTTCCTACTTACTCATTACTAAAAATGTGACTCGTCACAACTTTCAGCTAGACCAGGTCCATCACGACTTGCGCGTTCGTTGGTTTCGGATATAAAATCTTCTTTTGACATGTTTATTACAACTACTATAAAAACTATAATTGTTGAAATGACAAATTCGAAAGGACTACAATTGTATGACACTGACTGGGAACGAATAGATACCGTCGTGGTGGAGGCTTATGTTGGGCTACTGTTAATGGCTGGAGTTAACAAATCTTATGGAGAAAGCCTAAGAAATTTATGGGATGAGACTAATGGTAGACCTATATTTCGCGAAACTATGCATATTAAGCGTTTTGTGAAAATTTCACGATGCCTTCGATTTGATTCTCCTGAAGATAGAGAGGAACGAAGATCACGCGATAAATTAGCGCCAATAAGGAATATTTGGGATAAATGGAGTCATAGACTGAAGCAACTGTATCGTACAAACGAAAATGTGACGATTGATAAGCAGTAGGTGCGTTTTCGTGCGGTTTCAGACAGTATATACTGTGAAGTAGGCCAATGGCAGGCCTCCATTATTGATATTGTATATCAAGCGCAACTCTTGCATTGTGTGCGTTTGGACACCACTGTTGTATATATACAAGAGTAGTAATAGTTAAACATACAAACGAAGTAGTAAGAATTGAAGTATAAACGTAATATGAGTAAAGAGATGAAATGTTAAAACGTAAACAATGTAATTGTAAGCAAATGGAATCGGTTAACATAGATATAACATAAGGGCCGAGCGGCCGGGAGAGCGAAGTTCGGGTGCCACTCGTGACCCACAGCCCGATCGAGATCCACAAATGAAGGAAGAGATGCGATGACGCTGAGGGCGAGAACAGCGTGGGTAGTCGGTGATCGGAGTTAAAAAGTGTCGCGCGTGCCGGCGGCAGGGTGTGAAACCGAGTGCGAATAAGTTTGGAAGAATCGTCGGCAAGCCGTGTAGAGAAAGAGATATATTTGCGAATAGAAAAAGCGCTAAGCATAAGCGTTCTAATAAGTCGGCCCGTACATACGTATATACTATATATCTAAGGTTAGTGACCCGGCAACACCCAACCTTGGTCTGTTGATGCCCCTCTCCTCTATTTCACGAAGCGTCGCTGAATAATATAAATTTCTTGTGACGCGGAGCCTGGCTGGACCGAGTTATACCCCGGCCATAGCTTCTTTACAATACCTTCCAAACCCGCGAAATATGGTATCAAGATATGGGCTTGTACTGCTCAGCTCTGCTCTGCTCGGCTCTGCTCTGCGATCTTGAATACTGGCGGTCGAGGTCTCCTTGACCGTGCTCATCGGAGAGAATGGGAGTGGGTTTTGCCAGACCAAGATTCGCAATGCACACAATATTTTTAATTATAAGACCTCTAACTGACTATTCGGTAAACCGAAAGCGAAATTAATTACACAAAATTGAAACAAGAATTACTAAGAAAAATTACTAAAAAGGCTGTTATTATTGGTAGCTGGCAAGCGAGGTCTAAGGTGACGTCTGACACTCGCGGTCTTTACCCTACCCAACCATGATATTCAGCGCGGAGCTTATGTTTGAATATCCCATGTAAACTTAACCTACATTATTAAATTACCATGCCATCAGGAAAACTAAACTCTTTATCCAATCATTATGTTTTACTTTTTATTTTCTTCAAATATTCATGCTTAAATTTTATTATTTGATTACTTGCGAACAAAACTTAATATTGGCAACAACTTCTTACTAAAAATATAAAAATCAACATCGTTATTAAATTTAAGTTTATTTTACGTTAACAATGTAATGAATATTACTTGGAATTTATCTAATTATTTCAAAATATTTATTTATTACGTTAAAAAAATCAAAAAAACTAAAGCGGACACTTTATTTTGGCCGCGACTGTAATTGGTACGCCGCCTGCGCAAAGGTTGAATAAACTTAACAGCTGATCAGACTAGCTCTAATGTGGTTGTTGTAAGCTTTCGGGACTGGGTTTATATGTAAATGAATTTAATGCATTTAAATATGTATGTACGTACACGCGTGTATGTATATGTATGTATAAGGGCCACAAACGCACAACCAAAAAGCTGTACGCTTATACATACACACATATATACACGCATACACTTACATAACCTAAATAATGCGCCGGCGCAAAGTTATGCAAAAACACATAACAAATTAACTTTATTCTTTGAATTTATTAATCAGAAGGATTAATATAATTATTGAAAACACATGCGCATTTGAACCATTAATAAACAATATATTAAATTTTCCACTTACATGAATCTCTTCTCGTTGAAAGGCCTTCCAGCGATGCAGATGATTTTGTTATTGTTGTTGTATCGTAGTGTTAATGTTCTTGTTTAAATTTTAAATATTATTGTCTATTTAATGGTTTCGGATTATTTTATATTGATTTTACTTTATTTTCAACCAAAGGGGGGGACAGAGAGCTTTGAAAGTTAGCAATTTGAGCTTTTGCCAATTTTTTTACACCAACACTAGTTATAGCTGCCGATCTGCAGTTAAAAAAACTGAACTATTTTTTTGGACTTAATTTACAAAATTTAACTATTGCTGCATTTTTGCAGTCAAATTAACAATTTTCAGAATTTTTAAACCTCACTTAACACTAATTAAACTATAAAAAAATTCCGCGTAGGTTATGGTCGGACGATCGAAACTGCGTTTGGACAGCGGTCCAAGACAACTAAAGAAAAAGCGCAACTAAGCTTTCGCGCACATGTTCATCTGCGACAGAGGTTAGCGAGGGCAGTAACAAAAGAATCCGAAACTTTCTGGCGTTTTGATTTTGTTGCGTTTATCTTCTTTTGGGGCTTCAAAATTTTGGTTGGCCCACACCAAGATAGGGCGGCCGTATGTAAGGCGAAATCTATTGATGTGGGCTTTAGAGTTGCTGGGACTTAAGTCAACCAGTGATCTAAAGGCAAAATACACTAATTAGCGATTTTTTTAAACACGGAAAATATTTACTGCAGCGCATACCTGATTTTGTGCTCTGCACAAAAAAGTTAAAGGCAAGCTCTTTGCCGGATCGGTAGAAGTCGATGCGTCCAGATTAGAAGCTGGGTGGGCGTGGCACATTCGTTGCGTTGGTTTGGGTTTGTATTAAATTGTTTTGGGCATATATACATGACCCCGACGCGATCTGCGTTTAAGCTATTATTTTGCACAAATAGCTATATAAACTAGTTTTAACACAACTTTCATAACCTTTTTCGACATTGCGTAGTGCGCCCGATTAAATTCTCGACACGTGTAGCATGCGGCGCTAACGGACGTGGAGATTAACTTTATATAAAACCGATCAGCAAAAGAGGCAGAGATTAGACAACGTGGCACTTTTATAGGCAAACACGTCATGAAAAAAGCTTGAACGCTGAGGTGGATTGCGTTACAGAATTTCTGAGTGCGGCTTAATTATGTTGCACTCGCGACATATATAAACCAAGCTTTTATGTTGATTCTAAGCTTTTTACTGCCTGAAGCATGCATAATTATGCTGCGCTTATCGTGACAGTTTAACGCAAGGCCAGCAACATTGTTGCGCACGCAGACAGAATGTTGAGAGCAAAAGCTTCGCAACATGTTTGCTTAGGCTTTTCACAAACCAAGCAACACCAAATGTTTTTATCGTAAACCAGAATTACGATAAAAGGGAAAAATAAACAAAAACTGAAGTTCTCGGCAGCGACCATTACACCACCCGATAATATGACACCGTAAGACGGAAATATTAGCGGGAATTAGCTACGGATGTCCTTGGCATGATATGTGCCAACATCTTTGCCTTGCAAGTCTTGCAATTGGTAATAACAATTACCAATCTTTTTCCCAACTCTACATTTGACAAATGCAGAACCAAGTTTAGCATTGTAGTTGTGGGTAAACTTGCTTTGAGCAAAATTACGACGGTAGACTTCTTGACCTTCTTTAAACGACACTGGCTTGCTGCGAAGATTATATTGCGTCTTGTTGCGTTCGTGCGCTTGACGAATATTTGCTTGAATGTCTTTACGAAGCAAAGCTAAATTATCTGAGCGCGAAATAGGCAAAGCAGGTTCTTGAAGTAGGGACAATTCTCTGAGCAATTTATAATCTGACCCATGGGTTATCATATCCAGACCAAATAGGGCTCGGTATGGGGAAAACCCTATTGATTGGTGCAGAGCTGAACGGAGTGAACATGATATGCTTGTGAGATGTAAATCCCACTCGGTCTGGTCATGTTTTAAATAGGCTCTAATAGCGGCTAACAGAGAACGATTCACACGCTCAGCGGCATTGCTTTGTGGCGAATACAAGGCAGTATATACATGATTAATGCCAAGCTCAGTAAGGAAAGCATTAAAATCATGTGCTTTAAATTGGCTACCATTGTCACTGACAATCGTTTCGGGTACACCAAAACTATGAAAAATCTGTTTTAATAAAAACTCTTGTACAGCTTTAGAAGTACACTTTTTAAGTGGCTGTAGCCAGTGATACTTACTAAAGTGATCTAAAACAATTAATAGACCTACATGACCACTTTTACTTCTAGGGTAAGGACCAAGCAGATCTATGTAGAGCCTTTGAAAAGGTCTACAGGTCGGATTGTGATCTCCCATGGGAGGACGAAGCGTATAGTTGGGCGCTTTGCTCTCTTTGCAAGTGTCACAAGAGCGGACATAATCTCGCACGTCTTTTGCCAGGCCAGGCCAAAAGAGGTGGCGACGGATTTTTTCAATAGTCTTATGCATTCCTGCGTGAGCAGAAGTGATACTATCATGTGCTTGCTTAAGTACGTCTTTTCTCAGGCTCGCAGGGACCCACAATTTCCAAGTTTTTTGGTCGTCTACAGGATTACCAATAGAATGTTCAGTTCGAATATACAAAAACTGGTCAACCACTTTAATATCCGGAAATCGGTCCTGGTTTTGCGTGAACTTATTCTTTAAAACATTATACGAGTCTTCAAGAAAAGCTTGCGATTCTAAATCTATCACGGGATTCATATCTAGTTCGGCGATTTCACTTTCGCTAAGCCTAGAAAGCGCATCTGGAACGATATGTTCTTTACCTTTACGATGAGATATACTGAACTTATACTGCTGCAAACGGAAAATCCAACGGGCTAAACGACCTGATACGTTTTGTTGCCGCATCAGCCAGACTAAGCTGGAGTGATCCGTTACTACTTCGAACTCTTGCAACTCTAAATAACAACGGAATTTCTCGATAGCTAGAATAACTGCAAGGCATTCACGTTCCGTAACGCTATAGTTACGTTGAGCACGACTTAACTTTTTGGACATAAAGGCAATTGGTTTTTCTTCCTGGTCTTCAGATAATTGCACTAGCACAGCTCCAATGCCATAGTCGCTAGCATCGCAGTGCAAATAAAATTTCTTTGTAAAATCCGGGTTTGTCAAAATTGGGGCTGAGGTTAATACTCTTTTTAGATAATCCATGGCCAACTGGGCTTCTGTTGTCCACTCAAATTTATGTTTTGTGGATAATGTGTCGGTAATTGGACAAGTAAGATCGGCGAAGTTATTAATAAAACGACGATACCAACCACATACTCCTAAAAATCCTCGGACTTGTTTTAAATTCTTTGGAGCTGGCCAATTAACTATACAGGATATCTTTGAGGGATCCGTACAAATTCCACCGCTCCCAATTACATAACCAAGATAGACTATACGGGTTACACAAAATTGGCTTTTGGCTATGTTTAGCGTAAGATTAGCTTTACGAAATTGTTCGGCCAGTCGAACTAATACGGACAAGTGGGACGGAAAATCTTCGGACACTATACACAAATCATCTAAATAACCAAAGACACAATTTCTTAGATCGGGCGGAATAATTTCATCCATGAGGCGACACATGGTTGACGGGGCATTACACAGACCAAACGGCATAACTTTAAACTGATAAAGTGGACGGCCGGGTACAGTGAATGCGGTTAAAGGTCTAGATTCGGGGCTGAGCTGAATTTGCCAATAAGCATCTTTTAAATCGAGCTTAGTGATCATGTTTGCTCGTGGTAATCGAGCGAAAATACCATCGATGCTGGGTAAAGGATAAGCATCTTTTTTTGTAGCATCGTTAAGCTTTCGTGCGTCTAGACAAAGGCGAACTTTATTGGGCTTAACTACGAGTCGCATGGGCGAACTCCAAGGGCTGACTGAAGGTTCGATAACCTCAAGCTGTATCATACGATCGATTTCGTCATAGAGCAACTTCTCCACAGCAGGGCTAACTGGATAAAAGCGCTTGAAAACGTCGGGGGGTGGATTATATAAAAACTTTCACAACACGACCGAAAGAATAAATACTTTTTAGAAATAACAACAAAACTGAGTTTTCGGGTTTTGCGCGTGGGCGTAGAACTTCTTTTATTGGATGGTAAATCAGTACTAAAAATGTAAAGCCTACTGAGCATGCTCAGCAGGCTAGCTATATTACATTACATATTTAAATATGTTAATAACAGAAAAAAGAGAGCGAGCTTTCACACAACATTCAGATGGGGAGTTGCAGATGCCGCTGCCTACTTTTCGGCTTAAACATTCCGCCCCCCTTGCAATATAGTTGCAAATAAAGGAAAGGACTTGGGGAGCGGACCTTATTGGCTGCAGACTCCAGACAGGATCCACCCAAACGTTGTGTTCTGAGCCACTGGCCCATATTCGCTCGGAAGCACTCCTGGCTGGATAATGGAGCCGTACACATCGGCACCCAACACCAAACTCACTAGGGATGGCTTGAACCATCCTGCATCCGCCAACACAATGTTGGGAACGTCTTGCCGGAAACGTTCTGCGACCGGCGCCTTTGGTGTCCGAAATATGAGGTCTTGAATAACCTCCAAGTTGCAATCTCTGTCGAAGGTCCCGTGCTTGGATTTGATGCGAGCACTGACCCTGTCATCGAGCCTGGTGGCGGAGAGGCCTAGGGCCTTTGCCGAGGAGGCATCGATGCGACTGTGCCGACTGCATGGATCGACCAGTGCCCGCATCTCGAAAGATTTTTCACCGACAGTGACAAGGATGGTCACCGTCGGCATGACAGCTACTTCCAGGGTGGATGTTGGTGTTGGGGGTCGTTGCGCTCGGATTGGAGAGTGACGCAGCGAGTCTTCTGATGGGCTCCTCGGTCGAGCCCTTTGCGAGGAAGCCGGAGAATGGTCGTCGTCTAGGTGGAGCAAGGTGTGGTGCTCACCACCACAGATGCGGCATCTAGCTCCACTGCGACACGATCGCCCGGAATGCTGATGTGCCAGGCAGTTGGGGCAGTACTTGTTTATAAGGACTGCCCGGAGACGTTTTTCAGCATCGAGGTGAATGAACCGTTGGCACTTCTTTAGGGCATGGACACCCCGACAGACCCGACAGCGGAAAGACGCAACACCGCGTGGTCGACCAGTCTTCCTTGGCGTCCTGGATGTGGGTGCCATGGCTCTTCGAATGTCGTCTGGGAAAATATAAACAAAACAGGAATTAGACAACATACTCTTATTGAACAAAAGGGTTAGTCACAACAGTGGAGTTTTGGGTTCGGGATGGATTGGAAGGAGGATAAGCTTGGCCACTGGCCTTTTTATAGTCCCTCGGGTCGTGAGTACATCGACTACTCGGACCCGGTCATCCTTCCCCGCGTGAGATTCCTGGACGCGGCCCAAGCGCCATTCGTTGGACGGAAGGTTATCCTCCTTGACAACTACCATGTCGCCCTGTTGCAGATTCCTTTCGGGTAGTTGCCACTTAGTCCTTTTGTGAAGCTCCTTCAAGTACTCCTCTTTCCAACGGAAACAGAAGTGTTGGTTAAGAGCCTTGAGCCGTTGCCATCTATTGAGAATTGACGCTGCATTTCCCTCGATTTCGGGCTCACTAATTGCGAGGAGTGGGCCTCCTACCAGGAAGTGCCCTGGTGTTAGAGCCAGCAGATCTGTTACATCCTCGGATAATGGGGAAATCGGTCTGGAGTTTAGGCA
The DNA here is from genome assembly GCA_018901835.1 of Scaptomyza graminum. Classification (NCBI taxonomy): domain Eukaryota; kingdom Metazoa; phylum Arthropoda; class Insecta; order Diptera; family Drosophilidae; genus Scaptomyza; species Scaptomyza graminum. Next base: position 29,157 of record JAEIFL010000041.1, read on the forward strand.
GGCTTCGATCTTCGTAAGGAGGGTGGAAAGCTCTTCAAAAGTATACTTGAATGTTGAGGTCGACTTATAAAACAGCGCCTTGAAGCTTTTGACACCAGCTTCCCACAGGCCACCCATATGTGGCGCACTTGGTGGATTGAAGTGCCACGATAGACAGTGGTGACTGTATGTTGACTCGACGCGTGTTTTTGTAGCCTCCAAGAAGTCACGAGTGATGACTCTTGAGGCTCCAACAAACGTTTTCCCATTGTCGGAGTAGACTTTGGACGGACAGCCGCGTCTTGCTATAAAGCGAGCAAACGCTGCTAGGAATTTGTCCGTAGTCAGGTCAGAAGTGGCTTCAAGATGGATTGCCTTTGTGCTGAAGCACACAAAGACACACACGTAGCCTTTGGTAATGAGGCAAGCACGACCAGTGTAGTTCTTTATTTCGAACGGACCAGCAAAGTCGATGCCAGTATGTGTGAAAGGACGTGAGAACGTCGATCTTTCCTCCGGTAAGCCACCCATAAGCTGAGTCTGGAGTCTTTTCCTGAACACTACGCAGGCTCGACAGGAGTTGGTCACGGATGTGATCAAAGTCTTTAGCTTAGGAATCCAGAACCTGGAACGAATGAGGCGCATCATCAATTGATTTCCACCATGCAGCGAAATCTGATGCGTGAACTTGACAAGGAGGCGGCTGAACGAACACGAGTACGGAAGTATCACAGGGTGCCGCTCGTCATAGTTCAGGTTGCTGGATTTGCAGATGCGACCGGATGCTCGCATGATCCCTTTTGGATCAAGAAACGGATTGAAGTTTACAATGTGGCTAGATGCTGGCAAGCTGCGCTTGTCACGAAGGCACTTGTATTCTTTAGGATAAGAATTTCGTTGAGTGAGGATAATGAGTCGCTCTTGAGCTTCTAGAAGCTCACTACTTTGGAGTTGTTGTGTTGGAAACAACAGCGTGGATTGGCGACATCGCTTAGCGAATCTGAATATGTATGCGGTGACTCTTAAAGCTCGGCCAAAATTGGAGAAACGTTCTAATGGATCAAACGATGGAGCTAGTTCCGCAATGTGAACTTTAACTGGACGCTGCTCTAGTTCAGTCTCAAGACTGGAGTCTGATAGAACGGGCCATTGTTTTTGAGGGAGACGTAACCAGTCAGGACCATTCCACCACAGATGGCTATCCTTAAGCTCTTGGGGTGATACCCCACGACTTGCTAAATCCGCAGGATTGTCCTCAGACCGCACGTGTGACCAGGCTTGACAGTCAGTATGCTGGCCGATCTTGGAGATACGGTTGGCGACGAACGTTGTCCAGGAGCAAGGTGATTTGCGGAGCCAGGCCAGAACGATTGTTGAATCGGTCCAGTAGAAGGATTCGGACTTTGCCAAGGGCATCTGTGGAATGATAGCTGAAAATAATTCAGCTAGAAGAACAGCCCCACAAAGCTCGAGTCTCGGCAGCGACACTGTCTTGACCGGAGCTACTCTTGTCTTGGACGTGAGTAGGTGGACTGAAACCTCGCAGCCTATTTCTACGCGAATATACAAGGCTGCTCCGTAAGCCTTTTGGGAGGCGTCACAGAATCCATGGATCTGGATAGTCGCTTTCGGTTGAAAGGAAACAAGTTGGGAAGGCATCGGATCGTCCCAGCCAAGCTCATGGAGCCAGATTTCCTGCATGAAAATCTTTGCGCGAACGATGACGGGTGCTAGCCATCCTGCTGGATCGAAAAGCTTAGCTATCTCGGAGAGGACTTCGCGTTTGGTGATTGTTTCCTTTGTAGGAATCTCGGAGGGTGCGAAGAAGAATTCGTCTGTATCAGCTTGCCAGCGGATCCCTAAGGTTTTAGCAACGCTGGCTTCTTCGAATTCAAGGAAATCCTCGCGTAAAAGGTGGTCCCTAGGAATACCGCGGAGGACTTCCTTCTCATTTGAGGTCCACTTACGTAGTGGAAAGCCTGCTGAATCCATAGCTCCTTGAAGCTCCTTGATGCTGGCGATTGCGCACTGCATGGTATGAGCTCCTGCCAAAACATCGTTGACGTACATATAGTTGGAAATGATGTCACTAGCCCGCGGATACCGAGCTAGCACATCTTGAGCTAGCTGTTGCAAGACGCGAATTGCCAGGAAAGGTGCGCAATTTACGCCAAACGTGACAGTGTTGAGCTCATAGTCACATAGCTCTTGATCCTTGTTCCGATAGAGGATCCTTTGGAATGGAGTGTGATGTGGCTTGACTAAGATTTGCCGATACATTTTGGTGATATCAGCGTTGAAACCATAGCGGAAGAAACGCCACACAAAATCTGAATAGTTAGATCAGATTGGAGAACTGGGCCTGCATGAAGGACGTCATTCAGGCTCTTGCCGTTAGTGGATTGACTGGAAGCGTTAAATACTACGCGAACTTTTGTGGTAGTGCTGTCAGGCTTAAAAACAGCATGATGCGGAAGATAAAAGTTCCCAGAATCAGAAGAAGGGGGGACTTGTCTCATATGACCTAAGTCCAAATATTCCTGGATCACGGAGTCGTACTGCTCTTTTAGAGGAATGTTTCTGTTTAAACGAATCTCGTTTCTTAGAAACTGAGCTAGTGCGATTGACCTTGAATGTCCTAAGTTAATGTGATCAGGATGTTTGAATGGGAGAGTGACACTATATTTGCCACTTTCATTCCTAGATGTGGTGCGGATAAAGTTGTCCTCGCATATGGCATCAGACTCCTTTACCTGCTTCACCGGAAGATCCTCCACCTCCCAAAACTTTGTGAGGAGATTTTCCAATCGTTGGTCATTCTTGACCGTGACACGAGTGGAAAATGCGGAGATAGAGGATGTAGCGC
>JAEIFL010000042.1:0-30411 GCA_018901835.1 Scaptomyza graminum
ATGTGTAAACATTTATAGGCTCGGTAGGGCAAAAATCTCATTCCAATACAAACATAAAAACTCCATATAAAAAAAATGTAAGATGTGTATGAATGCTGGCTTATGTTTGTATTAGTATTGTAGTGACACAGCTGATTGATATTTCTTATATCGGTTTGTGTCTAATATAGACATTTCCTATATCGGTTTGTGTCCGTGCTACAAGATTTGCCCAACTGATCGGTTTTCTCTAAATTTGACATTCTCAATTAGTATAAATTTTAATATTGAATTATTGATTGCTTAATAACGAGTCTGTGTAAAAATTCGGGTGCTATCTGACGTTTGTATTAGTATTTTATTGACACAGCTGATTGACATTTCTTTAATCGGATTGCGTCCGTGCTACAAGATTTGCACAGCTGATCGCTGTTGTATAAATTTTGACATTCGTTATAAAATACCAAGTGAAATACCAAAACAAAAATAAAACAAAAAAATACCAAGTGAAATACCAAAAGAAAACAAAACAAAAAAAAACGTAAACAATCAATATTAAACAAAAAACTGGTATTATATTACCAAAATGCAGGTAATATTCATATTTTTTAATCGCTTGTCAAATTTTGATATTAATTAATATTGTAGAGAACCTCACAATCACCAACGACATCAAGAAGAGCCAGAAACGCTGCATATCAACGGGCCTACCGAGAGCGTCAACGCCAAAAAGATATTAATAAATTTCGTGAACAACAACAAGCACAACAACAACATCAAGCACAACAACAATCGCAACAACAACAACAACAACAACAACACCACCATGACAATCAATTATCGCAACATCAATCGCCACAACAACAACAACAACATCAACATGACAATCAATTATCGCAACAGCAGCCAAATGATCAAAATATTATTGAAATGCAATATGAGAATTATGTACACCATCTTAATGCTCATAAACAATTTAAATTAAAAATGATCGACAACGACTTCGGATACGCATGTGCTGTGTGTGATAGATTATGGTTTCAAAACGACCTTAAAGCTATGCCTGCGGGGTGCGAAAACCTAATAAATGAGCATTTTGACACCTTTAATTTTGTCAATGCTAAAATTTGCGCAACATGCCATTCATCTTTAAACAAAAACAAAATTCCACCTTCGTCAACATCAAACGGATTTAAATATCCTACTCGCCCCGTGCATTTACCCCACTTAGACATAGTGACAGAACGCTTGATTTCACCAAGATTGCCGTTTATGCAAATAAGACGTTTGCGTCATGGACAAGGTCAATACGGAATACTTGGGCAAATAATCAATGTACCAGTTTCTATCAATAATATCGCACCGGGTGCAAAATGCGATGCACCCTATTAAATGGGTGCCACTTTGATGTAGCACCACCAGACGGCCCCTGATCTTTCAATTCTTGCCTAGAAGGAAACAACACTAATTAACTTTTGGACATACTAAACGCAGTTTTCTATATATCTTACTTATACTTGCGCGTAAAGTTCTCCACTTTATAGCGAACTGCCGCGACATCCACGTCCTCCATCCCCGCCTCCTTCAATTTTCCCGTCATTTTCGCATATATATGCGAGTTCCTCTGCATTGCCCTTAGCGCAGTGAAATTGTCCTCCCACAACCCCAAAAACAAGTTCTCCATACCCTCCTCCCAATTAACATATTTTACACATTTTACGCGCATCCATCTAAAAAAAGAAGTATATTAATTATTTTGAAAATATAATACAAAACTGCGCTTACCTTTTCCATGTTCACTCAGCTGTTTTGTGACTTTTTTTTCGATAAAACATCGCGATGTTTTATCGAACAAGTGTTCAAATAAACTGGTTTCTCTTCAGTTATGCTTCAGTTATTATTTACGGTCAGTTTTACTTCAGTTAATTTCTTATGGGAGAATACATGCAAATTGAACCTCAGTTACTGTTAACTCACTTTAAGTGAATAACTTAGCAGTGGAAATAGCCTATAACATTGCAGAGGTTTCAACTTCGATTGACAGAATTGCGAGGTTTGATAATCTACTGTGACCCATATTTGATCTCAAGTAAGATTTGATCAATTTTAGTTTGCTGAATGATCGCTCACAGGAAGCAACTGAAACGGATATGGTTAGAAGTATTTGCAAAGCTGTCGCTAATGTTTTATAAGCTTTTCGGCCCATTGAAGAAATATGTTTTGGGCTGGGTTCAGTTTTTACAATAGGACGCCTATTTGCAAGATTACTGGAAGAATGAATTCAGAAGGTTATACAAATATGCTAGATGAAGTCCTTGTAAGCTTTTTGGAGCTGCAGCCGGATCAAGAAACCATTTTCCAACAGGATAATGCCCCGATACATGTATCGCGAGCCAGTCGTCAATGGTTTCAAGCAAGGGAAATTGAACTTTTGGAGTGGCCAGCACGTTGCCCAGATTTAAATCCTATCGAAAACATGTGGGGAAATCTTGCTAGACGTGTTTACGCCGGTGGAAGAAAATTTCAGTCGTTAGAGGATTTACGGACTACTGTCATCAAAGAATGGGCTGAAATTCCCCAATCAGAGTTTCAAAAGGTTGTGCAATCAATGCCAAATAGAATTTTTGAGGTAATTTCTGAAGCTGGTGGATCGACACATTATTAATTAGCAATGATTTTATAAAAATCCGCCAAATAACCATTTAAATTATGATTTTTGAAAAACTGCCTTTAATTGAATTTCGCAGTGCAAACATAATTTTTTTGAAAAATCTGCACTAAAAATTTTTCTAGCTTTTTTGTAATTTTGTAAACTACATTGTTAAACAACAATTAACCCTCTAAGACTACTTTCTAAAATAATTGAACAAATGGTGCCGAATAAGTTTTTTATAGAAATATTGTTGTCACTGAGTTCAAAAATGACTTCAGAAATGGTGTAGAAGCTTTCGTTCACCTGTAAGGTGAGAAGAAAGGAAAGAGTGCCTGAAGGCATGTTTGAGCTCATGCTGAAAAGGTCGATGAGAGAGTGGAGACTGCTTTGCCCGCTCTGCATGCGATGATGGTGAATTTATTGTTCGTCCTGACTGAGAGGATGGAGACTGGTTTGCCCATCGCGGTGAAAATACATATTTGGTATTGATTGGACGACCCGGTACGTTTTTGTTTTTATATGTCACCAGCCCTGCGGCTAGTGTTTCGCGAAAGTCTAGGAGTGCGAGTAATTTTTCTTTGCTTGCGTTCTCTGTTTGGATACGTCTGTGTAAAATATAGGCGTTGGTGGCTGCCATATCAATTAGGTGATAAAAAAATTCGTGTTGCGGCATCCCGAGTTTTTGCTCTGATATGATAGCGGCCCATTAGGCCGTCCATGAGATCTACGCCGCCATGTGAGCGTTATACTCATGCACAACTTGGGGACAGTCAATTGAAATGTGTCGCTTAGCTTTTCTGTCAAAACGAGCTGCCTTTGCAGTTCCTTCACGAGGGTTTGTCCTTTCAAATTGCTTAACACCCACATAGGTGGACAAAAAGCGAACAGGTTTGCTGTCTTTCCAGAGTACATTGGTTATGTCGACACCATATGAGGACCCAACGTACTCAGTCGAAAAACCCCTTGGCAATTTGTTGATGGCAATATCGTTTGGTAGCTTGCAATTGGGGATACGGTTTACACGCACCGTGCCAAGGCTATAAATACCTTTCGCTCTTAGATAAACCATCAAAGGCAGAGATGTATAAAAATTATCGAAGTAAATGATGTGATTCTTAAATCTTTCCACGGTTTGTGTTAAGCGCACTACAATGTTGGCCGAAGCACCAAGATCTGGGTGACTAGGTAAGACCACATTATCACCGGCACCGCTGTAGATCTCAAAGCGGTATGCGTATCCAAATGAATCGCACAATACAAATAGTTTGATGCCCCACTTGTGCGGCTTATTTGGCATGTACTGACGCAAGTGGTGCTTCATTTTTGTGCTGCACATTTGCTCGTCAACACAAAGGCGGGCATACTTTGGCACCGAGTCAAACCGTTTGTTGAGACAGTCTACAAATTTTCGCGTACGGAATAAAGGATCGTAGCCTGGTTCACCCTTTTTGATACGTTCGCGCTCATCACGTAGCGAGAAGTACTTCTTGATTGCCTCGAATTTACTTCGGGTCATGCAGGTTTGTATAGGTCCAAACGCATTTCGTCCCCAGTAGCTCTTCAGATTCGGGTAGCGATAAATGGACATGAACATCAAAATACCTATGTAATGGTGCATCTCGTCAGTGTTAATTTTGAACTTATTGTTAATATCATCCGTTAAAGCTGCGCACATAGTTTCGTCGACGATCATATTCATGATTTCCGAATTAAAGAAGTAGTGAAAGAGCTCTAGTGGAGTTTCTGCTGGCAGCGAAAAATCGCCTCGAAATGCTACATTGTTAACATGCAACTGCATACATTTCTCTCGCCACAGAATCTTACTCGTATCTTTTGTTATTGATTCAATACTTGTATAAATAAAACTAATTATTCACTAAAATAAAACATAGCAATTAAATTTGGCTTACCAGCTCCATTGAACCCACCAGAAGTTGGCGGAGATGCGCACGCCGAATCTTCAATGATTGGTAATGGTGATCGCGGCCTTTTTGCAGTTTTCTGGGAAGTCTCAGCTTTCTGTGCATTGTTTTGGACATTTTCAACATTACTCTCAATAAATGACACAGTCTCAGCATCCTCTAATGCAGTATTAAGAGCCTCCATTATATCAATGTCGTCGTCCTCGTCGTCACTTGAGCTTATCATTTCTTCATCCGACGGAAATGAGTCAAATATCTTGAGCAACTGCTCATCTGTCAAGTCGGACAGCTTATACCGAACCCGGTTTGCCATTTCTAGTAATATTTATAATTCTACTAAGTAAAATCACTCCATCAACAGAAACAAACACATAAATTGCAATCAATTGTGAAATATCAGCTGGCAACAAAAGTTGTCTTGGAGCCCCAAACGTGCCTCAAGGCACGTATCGCTATTTCGCTGTCACAACGCATGTATTTTATGTTTTTGCAAATCTGCAACTTAATTTTAATAGTAAATGAACTTACCTTTCAATAAAAAAATTATGAGCTGGATAGGTTTTCTATATTTAATTTTATTTGCACAGCAAAACACAACATACAGAAGCCCAAATTTTACGCGCGAAAAAACATATGGCTTGTGCATAGCGAAATATATATCCCGTTAAAAGCTTCGGTGAGCTTTCAAAGCTGAGAATCATAGTTTTGTGTGTTTATTATCAACCGCCAAAAATTATTTAAACGATTGAAAAGCTTTTAGTTTATTTTTTAAGCCCAAAAACGTAATACGTGCCTTCAGGCAGGCTTACGTGTTAGAGGGTTAAAGAAATAAATAGTAAAAAATATCAACAACATTTTTTCCTTAATTTTTAATATGAAATACGTACGAAAAATGAAGTGCCTTTAATTAAATTTCGGGGAGTGTATAATAAGATTAGAGCTTCCGCTGCTTCAGTTACCAAACTTAATGTGAAACGAGCGGTTGTGTGTAAAATATCTTCTGTATAATTTCATTGTGAGTGAATAACAAAAATCAAAAATATTTAAAAGTGCAAGTCATATTTGACATAAAACATTCAAAAGCTAATAATTAAAACAAAAAATCAAAACTACAAATGGCACCCATCAAAATTGGATCCAAGTGCGTTATACCGACGTGCTTGAGGAGCTACAAGAACAGTGAGGAGCATAATCCTGAGCGACTGTTCTCATTCCCGATATCAACATTAACAGTGCGCGAATTTGCAATGCCCACTTTGAGAAGTAGTACCTTGGAATGAAATATTTGAGGTCAGGAGCGGTGCCAACAATAAAGCTGCAGGATAATCGAAACGTTGCCGAGAATTTTGACGACTATGTTTTTACCGATGACGACGAAGCTATGGATAATGTTCCATCAACAAGCAAACAAGCTCTTCAGGATATGGTCGGGGTGAGTCAAATGTCAGTTGATTTGGGGGATTTGTTTTATTTTAAGGATGAGAAGCATAGGCAAATTTGGGAAACGCTTAATGAAAGTGCAAGTCCGTTAAAACCAAGTGGGAAAAATTTTTTACTTCCGGAAGAATCAGTTGAAGACAATAAATGTTGCTCCAAGTGCATTCAGAAGGAAGAAAATGAATTGTTTTACAAAAATAAGTATTTAGCGGTTGCTCAGGAGCTTGAAATTCAAAAGATTAAAGTAAAGTATTTCAAAGGTAAAACACAAACACTGCGAAATGCTTTACGAGCTCTTAAATTGCAAAAGACGCGCTTTTCAAGAGAAAGCAAGGTTAGCCGAAATGTACTGGGAATTATAAGAAATGATACAAATGTATCAAAAAATTCTAAGGCATTATGTAAAATGCTGCTGAAGAATAAAAAATCTTGGGAAGAAGACGAAAAAATAATAGCCCAAAGTATTAATTTTTATTCGGCAAAAACTTACGATTTCATGCGGGATAGGTTAGGCTTAAATTTTCCGTCAAAAACATTCTTGAGGAGGTGGGCTCCTATTAAACATTTGGTTCCGGGGTTTAACGATAATTTAACGAACAATTTGAAAACAATTTTTGGACGTATGGACGAAAGGAGTAGGCAAGCTGTCTTACTATTTGATGAAATATGAATTAAAAGGGGTTTATATTATAATTTGACACACGATGAAGTGGAAGGGTTTGTGGACGAGGGTGATGAAAGATCGCCACATTTATGCAAACAAATTTCAGTTCTCATAATAAGGGGATTGTATGAAAACTGGAAATATGTTTTGAGCTATTTTGCAACAGATAAGTGTATGGTATCAATTAAATTAAAAGGTATAATAGAAGAAAATATTAGAGTCGCTCAGGGTTTGGGTCTGAAAATTCGATCAATTGTGTGCGACCAAGGTCCGAATAATAGGGGGGCATTAACACACCTCAGGGTAACCAGGGATAGTCCGTATTTTTGGGTAAATGGGGAAAAAATCTTCGGCACTTATGATGTGCCATATTTGTTTAAATCAATCCCAAACATGTTATTGAGCAATTGCATTGAAACTCCCGACGGCACAGTTTCTTGGGCAATAGTTGTCTAGCTATTTGAGATCGATAATATGATACGTCCACAAAATTATGTCCAAAATTAACCAAAAAACATATTTATCCGAATAATTATGAAAAAAATGAAGGTTAAATATGCTACACAAATTTTTAGTCACACGGTTTCTTCAGCAATAAGAACATTAATTGATATTGGGTAATTTGATAGTTGCAGAGATTTAGCATTGTCTACAGCAAAATTTATAGAAAGAATGAATAAACTTTTTGATTGCCTTAACAGTAATAATTTGAAAAATAAGAACCCATACAAGTCGGCACTGCAAAAAGGTAACGCAATAGAGAAATATATTATCGAGATGAGAGAATGTATTAAAAAATGTCGTTATCCGAAAGTAATATTCTGTGTTAATGGAGTTATCCAAACTTTAAATGCAGTATTGATGCTCTCGCAAGACATTTGGAATGAAAGCTCAAATGTTTACTATTTAATGTTAACGAATTTAAATCAAGACGCATTGGAAAACTTATTTTATTTAATAAGAAGCAGGGGTGCTTCGATTAATAATCCAATGCTGTTTGAATTTAATGCAATAATATCTAAAATGTTGTCAATGAAGATAATAACTTCAACAACACCAAATAGTAATTGCGAGCCGGATGACGACATAATGCTAAAAAAAGTTATTGATGAGACAACACGGGAGCTTCAGCGTGATGCTGAACTTCATAGTGATGCTGTATTTCATAGAGATGCAGTACAAGAAAATGAAGAAGAGTTGTGTGACACCTCAAGCGCTTACATTATTACCAGACCATCCGATGATATACCTTCGACATCTATAAGTTCAACGAGTGAGAATTTTTTGTCTGTTGAGGTCTCAACAAAATTTAAAGTGCTTAGTGGTAAATTAGTCCTTGTTTAATGGTTTATTTTTTTTTTATTAAATTTTTTTATGAAGAATTTCATTCAATTTTCCATGCTATGCCACATATAAGAAATATTAAAGAATGCATTTATAGTGAATGTATTCAAATCACCAATAACAATTTTAAATTACTTCCTTTTGGTTTTGCTGAGGAAATAATACAATGTGGCTATCCGACAAAATTCTTGGGGAACCCTACGATAAGAATAACCGTAGATTGCACATTTTACAATCTTAATCCTTTAAAACAGACTGACTAACCAAAAAAAAAAAAAAAACCTAAAAGAAAAACAAAATCACAAAAAAAAAAAAAATTATATTATTAAACTATTTATTTATGATATATATAAATCTCCTAATATTGATTGATTATATAATTTAAGCCAGTTAAATTAAACTGGGTATTAATTAATAATTATTAACTTTAGTTTATGGAGGATGGATATATTTATGGAGGATGGATATGTTTTGTCCTTTAAAAAGAACCAAGTATTCTCTGGGTAGCTCCAGCAAAAAAATGCATGGAGTGAGCTAAATGTGAGAAGGCCAATCGATAATCAAATTTCAATATAGATATAATTAATAAAAATATTATTTCATTTTCTTTATTATCATCAGCTTGCTAGTGATTTGCCTAAATTGATAACTATTGAGGCAGGTCAATGAACGACAAGACAATCGTATACAAATAAACATACACATGTGCACAAGTAGAGGCACTCACACAATCATATGCGATCCGGCACAAGTAAAACAACAAATATCAATAAAAAGCCTCGGTCCACCAAAAGTGCACACATCATATGCAGTAACAGGCGAACAGCATAAAAAATCAAGCGTCTAACAAAAGCAGCAAAATGACAAATAGGTAATAGACAGTAGGTCTAGCAATCAAAACCAGATATATGTTTAAAAGCACGTTGAGTTTTCACAATTGACTTGTTCTGTTGAATGTAAATTTCAAGTATTTCAGAGCGCTCGCGTGGCGTGTATTGTTCCATGGTAAAAATCTGCTTGGACTGACGCTTCAAACGCGGTATGTCATTAAGCGATCTGACATCTCTGTCAAAAGTTATGGCGTTGCCAGATGGGTCCGTCGAATATGGACAACCCTGTATATATAATATATATTTATATATGTACATATGTTAATATTCATGTGTTAGGCGAATAGAGAAAAGCTGCAAAATACCAAAATAATACGTACACATGAAACTTCCATGTACACACACTCGATACATATGCATGAAAAATCGGGCGCACAGCAAAGTAATAAGAAGCTAGGCGCTAAAAAATCGGCGGGTCGTGGGCTGGCTGTGCTGCGAACAAACCTGTCGTAGGGCAGGCAAAGAGTTAAATGACTTTTTATTCACCAGAACGGCGAAAATGTCAATTGGAATGCGCTCTCTCAGTGTGGTAGCGCAGCGCAATTGGAATCCAACAATATGTCAGAATTTCGCTGTTTGGTGCCTCTATATTGTGTATTCTTGTTGGTCCGTCTTTGAACCGCTTCTTCCTTGTTGTTGACACGGTGGGGCCTGCGTATGCCCCCTCCTCCGACTCCGGGACCTCTCCTCGTCCCCCGACTCGGACGAGATCGAAATCACCTCATCCTCGGCATTTTCCCCGCGTAGAAATGGGGATGGTGGCCGCGCAGGGCGCCACTTCGGCGGTGGCGAGTCGGGCAATATTGGCGACGGCACCCGCTCGGGGTTATCCGGGCCCAACTGGTGTTCATTCTCGGGGGTCGGTGGCGTCTCCGGATAACACATCCGAATCCACTCTGGATTTACTTCCATGAAGTGGCCCTCATCATGACTCGGCGGCGTCCCCACTTCCCGCGACCGATCCCACTCGTCACTATCGTAATCTAGATCGCGCTCGCGTCGCCACACCTCGTGTTCTAGTCGACGCGCCTCTAAGCGCTCCCGCTCCTCTCGTGACTCAATAATGGGAGACGCCCTCAAATCCAGCACGTTCGGCGACGACTCCCGCTCTAGTCTGGCCCTGGGATGGGGCTGGCCAGCCCAACGCCTCCACGCGCAACGTTGCGCCTAACTCCTCCTTGGACACCCATGGTGGCCGCGTCAACCACACGCACACCTTTCACGTGTCCGCGAGGGTGCACGCGTGGGTCACGGCTTGGCCCATGGGCTGTCCGTCCTCCTCCAATGCCTTGGCTGTCGCGTTTGTCCATTTTTTTAGGTAAGTACTTTTTTCCCTTAAACTTTTTGTTTTTTTCACACAAAAAAATCGACTGCCTCGTAGTCGGCTCCTTTTATACCTTTTATACACGTGCGCAAACGCACCAGTGTTAATGTGCATTGTACGGTATTCTTCCTGTCGCGGCAGCCATGTTTGTCAGCGCTCTCCGCGCAGTATTGCGGTTTATCTTATGTTTCGTTTGTGGCAGCGTGCCCGTTCGCACAAATTTCGCAGCTGTCAGGCCCGGCTTGCGGTGTCTTTCAATCTAGGCCCCGTTGATTTATTTATTATGTTTTTATAATTTATGTAATATTATGTAATTTTTTTTTATTATTTTATAATATAATATGTTATAATATATTACATGTTCGTTTCCCTTTTTTTCCTCAACAAAATAATTAATTTTTATTAAAAATTTTCAATTTTCAGGAAGCAATGGGCATTCAGGTGAGTAAATGAAGTACGCCTAACACTGCAACCATTAATCACTCCCCTTTTCCTTTCAGATTATTTTTTTTTTTTTTTTTATACTCGATACCGAAGGTAAAGAGTATATTGGGTTTGTGCAATGTCCGTCATGGTGTCTGTCCGTCTGTCCGTCTGTCCGTCTGTCTGTCTGTATGAACGCAACTTTTTTCCACACCCTTCAAGCTAGAGACTTGAAACTTTGCAAATGTCTTTATCTATGGCCGGGACAGATAAAGTGTCAAGATTGGGGTTATACGATAACTGGGAGGCTGGCAAATCGATAAATTCGATAACTCAAAATCGATAAATCCACCGTTTCCGCACACCCTTACAGTTAGAGCTACCAAATTTGGTAGGAAGATAGCTACTGGCATCCCCGAAAAAATTGCATCAAAAATTTTGGGGCCACGCCCACCCATTCCGCCCCAGCCCCCCGCAGTTTGAAATCAGAAACGCCTATATCTACCTCAGTTTTTGAGCTACAGCCACCAAATTTTACGCCAAGATAGGTGATGACGATCCCCAAAAAACTGCATCAAAACTTTGGATGCCGCACCCAGCCATACCGCCCTTGCCAACCCCAGCCGCCCCAACTTTTCGTTAAAAACGGGAATGCGTGTATCTTTCATGGTGTTTGAGCTACAGTCTCCAAAATCGGTAGGAAGATAACTGGTAGTGACCCCCAAAGATATCTTGGCGCCACGCCTACCCCAAGCCCCCCTTCCCCAACTTTTTAAAATTTTGAGCTAGAGTCTCCAAACTTGGTAGGAAGATAACTGGTAGTGACCCCCAAAGATATCTTGGCGCCACGCCTACCCCAAGCCCCCCTTCCCCCAACTTCTAAAAACTTTGAGCTAGAGTCACCAAATTTGGTAGGAAGATTGCAATTGGCATTCCACAAAGATCTGCACCAAAATTTTGGATGCCACGCCCACCCAAACGCCCCCAGCCCCCTTCCCCATCCCTTTACAAACTTTGAGCTAGAGCCACCAAATTTAGCAGGAAGATAGCTGGTGGTATCCCCATCTGTATCAAACAATCTTTGATGCAGCGTACACCTCTGCCGCATCCGTACCCCTTTGCAATCAGGCCTCTTTTTACCGGTTTTAATACTGGTATCGAGTATATCGCAGTCGGTTGCGTCCGACTGCAACGTTTCCACTTGTTTTTCTTTACAAGGTCCCCAATTTGTTTTTTAATGCGACTAGGCTTCCTCTTTGTCCGGTTCACCTCCATGAGGTTTAATTTCGCCTATGTGTGCTGTCCGTATCGTCTCCCCTTTTTTGCCTTGCGATTTGCAAATTACCGGCGATACGAAATTTATAATTGTGTAGGGCCCAGCAAATTTAGGGGCAAGTTTAGCAGCGAAACCTTCGGCTGCATTTGACAAGTGGTGCTGCTTCACCCACACCTTGTCACCTACAGAGGGTTTCCATTGCCGTCTCCGTAGGTTGTAGTACCTCGCCTGGTCCTGAGCGGCCTTTTCCAAACTCCTGCGCACCAATTCAAAAACTTCTCTCAGTTTAAGCGCGTTTTCGCTGGGTGTTTGCGTTGGTAGACCCGTTCCGAGTGCAAGGTTGTCGTACAGTGCATTTGGTAGTCTAGGTTCACGCCCTTGCGTGACATACGCTGCACTGTTACCTGTGGATGCTGATACGCTGGTGTTTACGGCTAATGACAATTCTGGCAACAAATCGTCCCAGCACCGCTGGTTATCCTTTGTATATTGTGCAATCATTGTTTTCACCGTGCGATTCGCGCGTTCCGTGGGGTTTTCCTGAGGCGTGTAAGGTGTTGTGAATTGCTGGCGCATCCCTAATTCTTCGAGAAAGCGCTTGAAAGCTTTTCTTGTGAATTGAGTACCATTGCCTGTTATGAGAACTTTTGGCACGGTTTGGAGTGTTTTGGCACACCAAACCGTGCCAAAATTCTCTCCTTAAATCCTTTTTGTAGCGTGGCTGTGGTAGCGCTCCTCAGCGGTACCAACTCAGTCTACTTAGAGAATCTGTCGAAAAATACCAGTAGCATCGTGTTCCCATGTTTTGACCGTGGTAGTGGTCCAACGAAATCCGCGCACACGGTACTCCAAGGCTCTTCTGGGATCTGTGTCAGCATTTTGCCTGCTGCAGCCATTTGGCTCGGCTTATATTGCTGACATGTTTCGCAGTTGTGTACATAGTGTAACGAACCAGAGGCTGTCACGGGTTTTTAGCTGGGCTAAACTCTCGCGGTGCTGAGGGAACGTGCCAACAAATTTGTATTTGTGGCGGCTACGATAATAAGAACACAATTGTTTTATAGTTTAATACGTATATTTCTCAGAGGCCAAACTCTGTCACTTATCTCTGCACAATGGTCGATTCACTTAACGTTACACAGTGTTTCCTTAACTCTTCGCAACCCTTGTTAATCGGCTTTTATCCTGCAATTATGCTGCCCCAACCGCACCAAGCACCAGGCTCAGCTGTTCGCCTACTCGACGAGGTTTTAGCTCGCAACGCCGGACTCGCCAGGACCACTTTGGGTTTCCTTGTCACCGCAAGGATTCCACCAAAAGCTCTCCTACTCTCAGGCTCTGCGTACGCTGCACCTGTCTTACGCCAGGCTAGCTAATTTCGGCACTTGGTTTTAAGGGTGGATTGTACCCTTGCACAATTCAACACTACACAAGGCTTTGCTATGTTCAGTTCACACAAGTTATATTATATCTAAGACCCTCTAGAAATCCTTATTTCTAGGCGAGTCCTTGCTCGGACTGTTCCTCAGACTTTATCTTAGTAATTCACAAAACGCGCGTTGTTTCGTGATTTCCGATTTTCGCACTCCGTAGTTAAATACTGCGTCTCGTGTACTCTTTTTCCAACTGTCCCGCGTTGTCGCAAACGGCTCCTTTTATATCTTCCCGCTGCCTCGCTGGACCGGGGCCTGTCAGCGCCGTCAATGTCAAATCAAGGGCAAAGGTGGCGTGATCGTTCCAGAAACGTCTGCCTAGCAACAACGGTTCCTCGCTGTTACTGATAACGCCTGCCGTTGGTATGACAGAGACCACTATCCTCCGACAGCGCACCGCTCACACACTAACGGCGCTTTGCCCGAAATTACGGTACGTGTTTTTATGACCCCTAGTAGTCAAACACGTACCTTAGCGCTGACATCCTGTGACAGAGCGAGACAGCAAGCGAATTCGCCGCAACTCAGGTCCGGCTGCGGTAACTCAAACCATG
Organism: Scaptomyza graminum; assembly: GCA_018901835.1. Classification (NCBI taxonomy): domain Eukaryota; kingdom Metazoa; phylum Arthropoda; class Insecta; order Diptera; family Drosophilidae; genus Scaptomyza; species Scaptomyza graminum. The sequence goes on from JAEIFL010000042.1 coordinate 13,900, forward strand.
AACGTTTGTGAGGCGCTATCATTTATTATGGCTCCTCACACTCCCCTCCTTCTTCGGAAGTGGAAAATTTTAAAAACTCCACTTACTTCCAACATTCAAATTTCGCGCTTTAATTCGAATGCTGGCGCCCTTCAGTAGTGCAGTCGCAGCGGCCAGCTTAAAATGCCCACACCCAGCGTCTGCTTTTTCATAGCAAGCAGCTTCCCGTCAGCGGTGCAATGCGGACGCGGTATCGGGTCCCTTGCACCCACACAATCCTTGACGTCCTTCTTCCATCACCTCCTTCCGCGGCCGCAGCCACCTCCGGAGGCCATTCGCCGCGCTCCAGTTCCCTCCAGCTTGGCGACGCTGCCGGAGCCGATGTCTGCCGCTGCAATTTTGGGCGAGCCGTAAACGTGCCCTGCCGGGGCATGAAGCCTGCCGGCCAAAGACTGGGCGCGCCGGATTGGGCGCCCATGTTGGTGGGGGAGGCGGTGTCTCGGGGCGAAGCAGCGTGCCCTCATGCAGCGGTGCCGGCCACTCCCACGGAGACTCCTCCCTCGCTCGTCCTACCGTCGGCGCGTGTACCACCACCATTTCTCCGGGCGTCGGTGTACTTGATGTCGTCATGCGTTGTGGCGTCAGTGCGCGTGGTGTCGTTGGCTCGCGTGGTGGCGTCTGTGCGCGTGGTGGTGTTGGTTCGCGTGATGGCGTGTGTTGTTCTGCTGGTGGCGGTGAGCATTCTCGGATTGAAAATCCTTCCGCCTCAGCCGCAACCTCCTCCTGCCACTCGACCACCAACGTGGCCGTATGCCACCAACGTCCGTCCCTGAAACGCTTGTTCCTTATTGTCGACACCGTGGGGCCCGCGTATGCCCCCTCCTCCGCTTCCGGGACCTTCTCCTCGTCCTCCGACTCCGATGATATGGAGATCACCTCATCCTCGATATCCCCGCGGGGATAGGGTGATGGCGGCCGCGCAGGGCGCCACTCCGGCGGTGGTGAATCCGGCAATGTTGGTGACGGCACACGCTTGGGGCTATCCGGGCCCAATTCGTTATCCTCGGGTGTTGGCGGCGCCTCTGGGTACCACATCCGGATCCATTCTGGATTTGTTTCGACGAACCGGGCCTCGTCCTGGATAGGCGGCGTCACCACCTCCCGCGGACGATCCCACTCGTCGCTGTCGTGGTCCAAATCACGCTCGCGCCGCCACGCCTCGTGCTCCAATCGCCGTGCCTCTAGGCGTTCTCGCTCCTCCCTCGACTCGATTATTGGCGAAGCCCTTAATTCCAATACGTCCGGCGACGCTCCTGCGTGACCCTTGGATAGGGCTGACCAGCCCAGCGTCCTCGACGCGCGACGTTGCGCCGCACTCCTTCCTGGACACCCATGGTGGCCGCGTCAACCACACGCACACCTTTCGCCTGCCCGCGAGGATGCACGCGTGGGTCACGGCTTGGCCCATGGGCTGTCCGTCCTCCAATACTTTGGCTGCTTCCGTTACTCATTTTCCTGGTAAGTACCTTACACTTTTTGTTCTTTACCTGAAAGAGCCGATTTCCTCGTGGTCGGCTCCTTTTATACCTTTTTCATGTGCGCAAACGCACCAGTATTAGTGCGAAACGTACGGTATTCTTCCCGTCGCGGCAGCCATGTTTGTCAGTGCTCTCCGCGCATTATTGCGGTTTATCTTGGGTCTCGTTTGTGGCAGCGTGCCCGTTCGCACAAATTTCGCCGCTGTCAGGCCCGGCTTGCGGTGTTTTTCAAGTAAGGCCCTGTTAAACTTATTTATTGTTTTTGTAATAGAAAAAAAAAATTAAAGATTTTTATTATTGTTATTATTTTTTTTTCCATATATAACGCCTGACATGTAATACCTTACATGTTCATTATTAATAATTCTTCTCTAAAAAAAATAATTAATTTTTATTAAAACTTTTCCCTTTTCAGGAAACAATGGGCATTCAGGTGAGTAAATGAAGTACGTCCAACACTGCAACCATTAATTACTCCTTTTTTCTTTCAGATTATTTTTTTTTTATTTTTTTTCTTTACAAGGTCCCCAATTTGTTTTTTAATGCGACTAGGCTTCCTCTTTGTCCGCTTCACCTCCATGAGGTTTAATATCGCCTATGTGTGCTGTCCTTAACTTCTCCCCTGTTTTGCCTTGCAATTTGCAAATTACCGGCGATACGAAATTTATAATTGTGTAGGGCCCAGCAAATTTAGGGGCAAGTTTAGCAGCGAAACCTTCGGCTGCATTTGACAAGTGGTGCTGCTTCACCCACACCTTGTCACCTACAGAGGGTTTCCGTTGCCGTCTCCGTAGGTTGTAGTACCTCGCCTGGTCCTGAGCGGTCTTTTCCAAACTCCTGCGCACCAATTCAAAAACCTCTTTCAGTTTTTGCGCGTTTTCGCTGGGTGTTTGTGTTGGTAGACCCGTTCCGAGTGCGAGGTTGTCGTACAATGCATTTGGTAGCCTAGGTTCACGCCCTTGCGTGACATACGCTGCACTGTAGCCTGTAGATGCTGATACGCTGGTATTTACGGCTAATGACAATTCTGGCAACAATTCGTCCCATCACCGCTGGTCCTTTGTATATTGTGCAATCATTGTTTTCACCGTGCGGTTCGCGCGTTCCGTGGGGTTTTCCTGAGGCGTGTAAGGTGCCGTGAATTGCTGGCGCACTCCTAATTCCTCGAGGAAGCGCTTGAAAGCTTTACTCGTGAATTGGGTACCATTGTCTGTTATGAGAACTTTTGGCACCCCAAACCGTGCCAAAATCCTCTCCCGAAATCCTTTTTGTAGCGTGGCTGTGGTAGCACTCCTCAGCGGTACCAACTCAGTCCACTTAGAAAATCTGTCGAAAAATACCAACAACATCGAGTTCCCATGTTTTGACCGTGGCAGTGGTCCGACGAAATCCGCGCACACGGTACTCAAAGGCTCTTCTGGGATCTGTGTCAGCATTTTGCTTGCCGCAGCCACTTGACTCGGCTTGTATTGCTGACATGTTTCGCAGTTGTGTACATATGTACGCACGTCTCTAAACAAGCCTGGCCAGTAGTACCGTGTCGCTACTCGTGCTATGGTTTTCCGACTTCCCAAATGACCCGCTGTGGCCGCGTCGTGGTTTTCTTGCAAGACCCCTTTTCTCTTGCCACTGGGTACACAAAGCTTCCATGCCTCTACGTCCCCACCTCCGGCACGGTGCGGTATATGACGATACAAATTTCCGTCTTCTTCTACGTAGTCCGGGTATTTCTCGGGTCTTTTTGCTATTTCCTTGTTCAATTTTTGGATCCATGCGCAGCTTGCGTTCTCCGATGCCATTCCCTCTTCTGTAGTAATCTTAGTAAGGCCGCATGTCTCCGGGAGCGGCTGTCTCGAAAGTGCATCAGCGACGACATTTAGGTTGCCCTTTCGGTATTTGACCTCAAAGTCGTATTGTTGCAGTTCAAGTAATCCTGCCAGATGGACTTTCTATTGAGTTTAACCACTTCAGTGTCATGTGGTCTGTTATAACCACGAAATGGTAGCCCTCCAGGTATGGTCGTAGGTGTCTGATCCCCCAAACTATTGCTAGACACTCCTTTTCGGTGGCCGAATAGTAACGTTCGGCTCCGTTTAGTGATCTACTAGCGTATGAAATTACCTTTTCACCTTGCTCCGAATGTTGGGTTAATATCGCACCCAGGCCATAGTTACTAGCGTCCGTCTGTAAACAAAATGTTTTTGAAAAGTCGGGACATGCCAATACTGGGGACTGAGTCAGCTTCCCCTTGACTGTTTCAAAAGCCGCTTGCTGTTGCTCAGTCCAATCCCATTTTGCGCCTTTTTTTAACAAAGAGTTCAGTGGGTGCACTGTAGTTGCAAAATCTGGTACGAAGCGTCGGTACCAATTGGCCACGCCCAAGTATTGCCGTTACTCTTTCGGATTGGCTGGGGGTTTCAGATCTGCAATCGCCGCAACCTTTCCCGGATCTGTGCAGATCCCTTCATCTGTGACTCTATGGCCCAAATACTTCAACTCCTTTTTGAAAAAGTCGCATTTGTCTACGTTGATTCGCAGATTTGCTGCCCGCAACCGCCGAAATACCTCTTTTAGATTTGCCATGTGTTCCTCTAGCGTTTTTCCGATGACTATAATGTCATCTAAATATGCAAACGCGTGTGGCATCATCTCTGGGCCAATGACACGGTCCAAGCCCTCTGGAAAGTTGCTGGTGCAGAGTGTAACCCGAATGGCACCACTTTCCACTGGAACAATCCCTTGCCTGGGACTGTAAACGCCGTCAATGGTCTGCTTGATTCCTCCATGGCTATCTGCCAATACCCGTCTTTTAGATCCAAGCTGGTGATGAAATGTGCCTCACGTAGCTGATCTAAAATATGAGTCACCCGTGGCAGTGGGTACGCGTCTTTGACCGATCTGCTGTTAAGCTGTCGAAAATCTACGCACAGCCTCCATTTCCCAGTTTTCTTTTTCACCATCACTATTGGTGCGCTGTGTGGGCTGTTTGAGGGTTCAATGCAACCTTTTGCCAAAAGCTCATCCAGCATTTTTGGATTCTTTGGGAAATATCGCTGCTTTATGGGTCTATCGTCGCTCATCACGATTTTATGTTCCGTTATTGGCGACGTTCCCTTAAGCTGCCCAAATGCTGCAATTTCGCGCTGCAGAAACTCCTCGATTACCGGATTCTCATGGTAGCTCTTGGTGACGTTTTCTGAGTTGTTGCTGTCATGCACACCCGTATCGAGCTCGGTTGTGGTCTGGGCAACTGCCACCGACAGCCTCTCCTCCAGATGTTCAACCTTGCGTCGTCGTGCTGGAATGGTGACCACCAGTCCTGCACAATGCAATACTGTGCCCATGCCAGTTAGAAAATCCCAACCCAACACCAAATCGTCAATGACACCCGGCATTATCAGTAGCGCTGTTTCCAAGCTACGATGTCCCAGTTTGATGACCACGTCTATTTGCTCCGAGATTCTGTTGTTATGTCCGTCTGCCAATCGTACTTGTCGGCTTGCGAAGCTTCTTCGGCCTACATTTTCCAATCTACGAGCTAGCTCTTCGCTAATAAAGCTGCTTGTAGACCCTGTGTCGATTGTAGCCTTATATTGACTATCGCCGATCCACACGGTGGCAGTCAATTGTGTCCCTTCGTCTTGCAAGTGTCCGATCAGTGTCTGGGGGCAGCCCTTGGCGGCTCCCGCTCGCCCCTCGATGGCGGACGCCGCTGGCCGTTTCCCGACTGGCAACACAGTGCCGTGCGTTGACCGATGCGACCACACACCCAGCAGAATTCCAACATTGGATTTCTGCACTCTATCGCCCAGTGTCCTTCCTGTCCACACACACGACATGCCCTTCCTGGGTTGCTGATGTGTGTTCTAGCTTCGTTTTGCTGGGTTCTAGGTGTTGGTCTTGGCATTTCGGTGGTCTCTCTAACTCCGTTGTAGCGGTTCTGCTCCTCCATGGCCATAAATCGCGTACGATTTGGGCGTCCCGGATTGTTCTCGCGTGCATTTTGGTGTGTGTCCCTGTGTTGTTGTGGCTGGTGTTGCTGGTGCTGGATTTGTTGTTGTTGTGGCGGGTAATGGCTTCTTGCGCTATGCAATCGCAGATTTTCCCGATCTTTTTCCGGTTTCTCGAACTCTTCTGCCAACTGCATCAGTTCGAACAGGGTCGAGAACTGGTTTGGGCGTGCGTATCCGCGCAAATCTGGGAGGCTGTTGTTATAAATTGTCCTTATCTCCTTTTCCGAAGGGAAACGCAACGGCCTCATCAGCGTCTGCATTTCAACCATACCTGTTAAGTAATGATTATTAATTGTAGTCATTAATAGTTAGATTATTTTTGTTTAAAAGTTGAAATAATGATTAAATTGCGATTATTTTCGGATTCGTACAATTATTTAATGATTACGATTACAAATAATCAAAAATAATGGAAAATTATCATAAATTTGTAAAAATAATTGAAAATAATTGTTTTAAGAGATGAGATTATTTTCAATTATTTTCAATTATTTTGATTTTTTTTCATTATTTTCGATTATTTTAGACTATTTAAGACTATTTAATGATAAACAAATAAATTTTAGCAGCACATTTAATAAATTCAATGTTTTTTTCGAGACAGGCAAACAAAATATAAACAAGAACGTATTAAATAATATATTACATACATGTTTTGTACATTAAATTAAATACAAACATTTGCCCATTTAATAAACTCAATGTTTCCAAAGCATTTGCAGCTACCCACACACTTTTTGCAAAAGCTTTCGTATTGGAGCTTTTGTTTTTGACTGCATTCATCATCACATTTAATAACAACAATGCTTCTTTACAAAAGTGCAAAGCTTTTGCATACACCCACGCACGTTATGCAGAAGCTTTCGTATTGGTGCTTTTGTTTTTGACTGCATTCGCAGCTTTGCTTGTCATGGGTGTATGCAGAGTAAAAAATATTACTTCGTGTATAATTTTAGTTGCCAATGTTACCTTTCCCTACGCCCATGCCAATTCTTATTGGATTATATGCGCTGCATTCGCGGTTCCGTTAAGCGCGATCAGCGATAAGAGATAGCATTTTCAAGTTCTTCACGCGTAAATTGAACACATTTCGTTTTATATATTTGAACGTTCATATGTTGAGTTTAAGTTTGAAGTGTTTTTTGTTTAATTAAATTTTGTGAATTTTCTGTGTAATTGAAGTTTTGTATTCTATCAATTGTGAATATAATACAATATTTGGTAAGTATTGAAGGTAAAACAGTTTACAAACACATTAAAGCTAAATGAATGATTGAATGAGGTACATCAACATTTTTAATTTAGGAAAAATGTCTCAGTCACTTTTCGAGAGCGATTGCGATTTTTCAGCAGATGATGCTTTGGAGGATGCAGACTATCTGCCTTCTACAAGCACAAGGAAAAGGCGCTTTATAGGAGGAGATTCCCAGCCGTCCCAAAAGAAAATTTGTTTAGAATCGCCTATTGATTTGCAGCAGCTAATTTTTAAAAGCGATTTTTATGTGGATGTGGAAAAGGTTTGACAACATACTTTTTATATATGTATATTTATTAATTTACTTTTTAGATTTCAGATAAAACAATGTGTGCTAAGTGTGTTGCATGCAACCGAAAAATTAGAGGGCGCGATGGAGTGACGTCAAATTTCATCACACATTTGCGCGTTAAACATACAGAGCTGTTTACGAAATACAAAATTCTGAAAACCGGCAAAGATTCTGGGGAAAACGCACAAGCAATGTTTAATGGGAAGCTTTTGCACGCAATTGTTGACTGCGCTTTGCCTGTTTCGATCCTGAGCAGAAATCGTTTGTTGATCTTTTTGAACATAACGGCTTGAAGGTCATGAGCAGGCAAACAGCCGTGGTGAAACTTACGGACAAATATGCCGATATGCTTGACAAAATAAAAGCGCACATTTCTTCAGCTAGTTATTTTTGTACAACGGCTGATATTTGGTCAGGAAACCGCCGTAGCTTTCTTGGTTACACGTGCCATTGGCTTACAGAAAAGTTTGAGCGGAAATCAGTTGCGTTGGCATGCAGAAGATTGTTTGGCGTCCATTCCTCTGAAAAAGTTGCCGAGATGATCTCGGAGATAAACAGCTCGTTTGGACTGAAAAGCTCAAATGTTTTAATGACGGTCACGGACAACGGCTCGAATTTTGTCAAGGCTTTCAAGGATCATGGAGTCGAAAATGACATGGAAGCTCCCGAAAGTGATGATGAAGACGATCTCCCAGTTTTTGAAAATGAGAAGTTTTTGGCCAAGCATCAGAGATGTTGCAGCCACACACTAAACTTGCTGGCGTCAACCAACTTCGAAAAAATTTTAAAAACGGATCAGCCACTGTTTATCCAGCATAAGATTGTAATATAAAATAATATTAGTGGTATTCATTTAAAGTTGCATTGCTAAAAAATCGAAAGTGGCAACATTGCAATAAATATTAAATAACCCCGTTGATCTGTTGCATTGTTCTCTTCTTCCATGACAAGTTGAATTGTGATATCAGCTGGTAATCAGTATTGCCACTTGCATACAAATGCTATGGCGTTAATGCACTTTATTGCAAATGAATTTCTTACAAACTGAACAGTGTTTCGCGCATTGCCATATTGCGAGAATGCAACAAATGCAACTTTTGCAACTTTAAAATACCACTATTAAGTGTAAAAAATTATTTGTTAAATTTTTTTATTGTTCTTTTTCAGGCTATGGAAAAATGCAATAGCTTGTGGAAAAAGTGCAGATGGCCAAAGTCATCTGAAATAATTGTAGAGCACTTGGGATCATCGCTGTTATTGCCCGTCGTTACGCGTTGGAATTCGCTATACGATGCTGTTAAGAAATTGCTGGTGCATAAGGGGAAACTTAACGAGCTTTGCGATAAGCTGAGCTTGGTGTCTTTCAGACAAGGTGACATTCAGTACCTCAACATGTTTGCTTTGGTGATGGAACCAATTGCAAAGGCGCTGGACTTTCTTCAGGGGGAGAAAAACCTGTACTATGGTAATATAAAGTATAATAGATATTAAAAAACTTTTAGGTCTAATTCATTTTTAAATATCATTCAATATAGGCTACCTTATTCCGGCTCTAATGACATTGAGCAATAGGTTGCAGAAACTATCCAAGAACGAGGAACTGCAATCTATGTGCTCTGTCATAATACAAATTGATGAAAAATTACGAGAGCGGTTTAAGGATTTTTTCTTGTTGACGGCTGAAGCGCACACAGCAATTGCAGCTACGGTGCTTACTCCGTGCATAAAATTGAAATGGGTGAAGGTTTTGCACAAACTGAACCCGGAGTGTACTGAGGAAAAAATTCGGGATGTTGTTTTGGACGCAATAGCCATTTTTTTCGTCAAAGCACGCAACAAATTTTAATTTTGACACGAGTGCAACAAGTATAGCTCCTGACATAGCACAAAACTTTGATTTTGATGTTGATGGTGAGTAAATCTGTCTGTTTTTTTGAATTTGTATTAATTTTCAAATTTTTTTTTCGCAGATGATGGAAATTTTGCAAGTCCATCTTCTCAAGATGAGCTACGCTCAACTCAGCGTTCTTTAATTTGCCATCAGCTCTTCAGCTATTTGAGTGACAATGCCAGCTCGGAAGAGATATGGTCTAAGTATGGCATTTTAAAAGAAGCGTCTATTGCTTTTAATACGCCGCTAACATCTTCGGCTCCTGTTGAGCGGCTTTTTTCATTTGCCGGCATTATTAACGGCCCTAGGCGACAATCATTGTCCGATTTTTCTTTTGAAAAATTAGTTTTAATGAAGGCAAACGCCCAATTTGTTTAATGTTTGTATTTAATTTAATGTACAAAACATGTATGTAATATATTATTTAATACGTTCTTGTTTATATTTTGTTTGCCTGTCTCGAAAAAAACATTGAATTTATTAAATGTGCTGCTAAAATTTATTTGTTTATCATTAAATAGTCTTAAATAGTCTAAAATAATCGAAAATAATGAAAAAAAATCAAAATAATTGAAAATAATTGAAAATAATCTCATCTCTTAAAACAATTATTTTCAATTATTTTTACAAATTTATGATTTTTTATATTTTCCTTTTTTAATTATTTGTAATCGTAATCATTAAATAATCATACATTTTTCACCAGCGAACTATATAGTCACTACGACTATTTTCCAAAAAATAATTTAATTGATTAGTAATTGTAATGGCAACTTAACAGGTATGATTTGATGTTTTTATAGACCGTCAAATCAAAACCTCCCCCCTCTTTTTTTTTTGGCTACTTTCGGGTATTCGTTTGTCATATTTGTGATTCGCTCTTGCGTACGAGTGTGGCTAGGTTCCCGTGGCTGTAAGACCGCCCCCCGGGGGGGTGGGGGGCGCCTTTTTGCGCCCCGCCCCGGGGCCCCGCCCCGGGGGCGGGGGAAGGCGCCCCCCCCTCTTTCTTATTCCAACCAACTCCTTTTCATCCTCCTCCTGAACGCCGTGCATCAGTTCGAACTCATTACTGGGTGAGTGTCGACCGTGAAGCCTGGCCAATTTGGTGGGGGAATGCAATGCGGAAGAGTGTTTTCGTTTTGACTTACCCATTCTCCGAATTGTCTTCTTAGGACGTACCAGACAGCTCCAAACCGAATTCCGCACCATATTTTAAAACTTCTTCCTTTTTAAGGTTATACACCCACCATTTTAAAGTTAATTTATACGTAAAATGTTTACAAAACTATTATGGTATTCACTTTGTGTTGCAAATGTGCAAAAGTGCAAAAGTGTAAGCCTCTCCAACAACAATTTGTACTGAGCCAAGTTTGCTACGTTTGCCAGACCCCTGCCTATGACTACAAAAATCGTTGCAACTTTGCTACACATAAGTGTTGAACAAAATTAAAAAATCGACCAGTGTTGCAAAAGCCGCCTGGTATTTTTTGGTGTTATTTAGTGCTACATGTGCCAAATCAAAACAAACATTTGTCATTGTGCTCAGCTGCTAAAAGTAAGTAAGGGTTGGTTTTGCAATATTTCGTGAATAAACCAGTTTTTACCTAATTACAGTGGAACAAAAGGTCGCAAATAAACGGAAAAGAGAAATCGAAGTGAAGAGGTGGAGCGAAAAGGAGATTCTGGATATTTTGACGTACATGCAAGTGCACAGGAACTTAGAGGCAAGAAATTGAATTTGTGCTGTACCTACATACGTGATTAAATTAACCGATTTTACAGAAACCAACAGCGCAAGTATATTACAAGAGGTTGCTGGAGGAAACTAAAATTGTTGCAACCTGGAGCACTGTAAGATTTAAGGTCCGCCATTTAAAAAATCAATTGCAAAAGGCGGCGGCTTTCAGAAGTTCGACTGGTGCTGGCTTAGAAGAGGGCGAGGTGGAAAAAACTGTGGAAGGTAAGCTTTATGGTTATGCGTATTGTATTGTACTACAGATTCACATAAAATTGAACATTTATAGAAAAGATGTTGAAAATATGCCCATACTACGCTCAACTAAGCGACATTTATGCGGGCAACAAGGAAATTGAGACGATTGTCCGGGAAACTATGGCTCCTGAGGAGGATTCTTCTTCGGCGTTGGACACACCGAGTGTTAGGGAGGATGTGGCCTTCGACTTTACGGCTGACTCAACCGAAGCGAGCACTTCCTTCTCAAAAAAAATTAAAAAAAGTACTGAGAATACGGCAGTGTCAAAGCTGATGGCGTTAGAAACAGAAAAAACAGAGATGCGAAAGGGTATGTTCGACTTTGAGAAGGAGAAATTTAATTGGGAAAAAGAATTGGAGGAGAGGAAAATGGCTTTTGAGGAGAGACGTGTGCGAATGGAAGAGAAACGTTGGGAGAACGAAGAAAAACGCGTGGAGAATGAGTTCAAACTCAAACAAATGGAGCTGGAACAAAAAGAACGTATTTTAAGATATGAGCTAGAATTAAAATATCAAAAAAATAATTAAGTAAAATAAAAGAAGCTTTGAAAATGTAAATAAGTAATTTTATTATGAAAACATTAGATCATAAATGGACAATCTCTTATTTTCAGCTGCCGAATTACCAACATCATTTAATACAAGATCGGTAGGTAATGAATCTTGCTCTTCTGGTTGGTGAATGTCTTCCTGCACAATATCCTGATCCCCTATTAGAATATTATGCAGAATGCAGCACACAAGCACCCAGTCGCAAAGAAAGGACTTCCTCTCGCCATCGCATAGGCGAATCCGAAGATCCTTCAAACTGTTAAATCTTCCTTTGAGGAGACCAAAACAGTTTTCGACTCTGACACGGTATTGGCTGTGCCTCTTGTTAAATTTGACTCGCCGGTCAAAGTCCATCGCACGCGAGTTGCTCCGAAACGGAGTAATTAAACATGTTGACTGGGGGTAAGCAGAGTCGCCCGCAATCCACTCTTCTCCACTAAAAAACCGTGCACTGCGTTTTCCAATTGTGCTGTTCTTAAACACTTTGGAATCATGATAGCTGCCTGGATTTCCTACAACAGCATCTCTAATTCTTAGCTTGTGGTCGCATATAACCTGCAGCTTCACAGAATAGATCCGCTGCCGTGAAAAGTAAACCTCGTGGTTGCTTGGAGGCTTCTCAAACAATTTCAATTCCGTGCCGTCTATATACCCAATGCAGTGAGGCAATTCATGAAACGTTTGTTCCACAAGCTGTTGGCGCTCCGTTGCTTTGGGCCACTCAATATATTTGGGCATCAGACGCAAAAATGCAGAGAAAACTCGCTTAGTAATTAAGCCCAAGGTGCCTCCATCGCCAATTCCAAATATTGTGCAAGTTTTTCGCACCGACGCACTGCTTCCAGAAGACCCCAGAATAAACAAAACAACTGCCAATTGTAGGTCAACCGGCAATTGTTTTTTTGGACCGCCTGGTGGGTTAAAGGCTTCATCCTCTTTTATTAGTTCCAAAAGCATGCCAAATTGGACCTGGGACACACGCAGCATTTGCTTCAGACGGCTATTGCCGAATGAACAAAGGATGCTATCCCGCCAACTAATGGACTTGGGTACATTTGTTATGTCGCCTCTGCGGCTCGCATATATGCAAATTGCGTCATCAACAAAATCATCCCATATTTTGTCCAATGCAGAGTTGGCCAAGACATTGCCAGAAACACCTGCAATTATGTTTAGCTTATGTACTTAAATGACCAAATAATGCATTTCAACCTATATACCTTCAATTGCTTCAATTTCCTGAAGTGCTTGGGATGCTGTCCATTCTAGGAGTGATTCTTTTACGGTTTTAAAAGGCATTTTAAAATTTATTTTTTATAAAAAGCAGAAAATCAAACGATAGCGAACAGCTGATTATGCAAAGTTAACAGACTTGTGTCGTTCAATTGAGTGTTCACGACAGCAGTGTTGCAAAGTTACACTTTTGCACATTTGCAACACAAAGTGAATACCATATATGTGTTATTGCCGTAGATCCACAGTTGGGCGCCAGTTGTAACGAACCAGAGGCTGTCACGGGTTTTTAGCTGGGCTAAACTCTCGCGGTGCTGAGGGAACGTGCCAACAAATTTGTATTTGTGGCGGCTACGATAATAAGAACACAATTGTTTTATAGTTTAATACGTATATTTCTCAGAGGCCAAACTCTGTCACTTATCTTTGCACAATGGTCGATTCACTTAACGTTACACAGTGTTTCCTTAACTCTTCGCAACCCTTGTTAATCGGCTTTTATCCTGCAATTATGGTGCCCCAACCGCACCAAGCACCAGGCTCAGCTGTTCGCCTACTCGACGAGGTTTTAGCTCGCAACGCCGGACTCGCCAGGACCACTTTGGGTTTCCTTGTCACCGCAAGGATTCCACCAAAAGCTCTCCTACTCTCAGGCTCTGCGTACGCTGCACCTGTCTTACGCCAGGCTAGCTAATTTCGGCACTTGGTTTTAAGGCTGGATTGTACCCTTGCACAATTCAACACTACACAAGGCTTTGCTATGTTCAGTTCACACAAGTTATATTATATCTAAGACCCTCTAGAAATCCTTATTTCTAGGCGAGTCCTTGCTCGGACTGTTCCTCAGACTTTATCTTAGTAATTCACAAAACGCGCGTTGTTTCGTGATTTCCGATTTTCGCACTCCGTAGTTAAATACTGCGTCTCGTGTACTCTTTTTCCAACTGTCCCGCGTTGTCGCAAACGGCTCCTTTTATATCTTCCCGCTGCCTCGCTGGACCGGGGCCTGTCAGCGCCGTCAATGTCAAATCAAGGGCAAAGGTGGCGTGATCGTTCCAGAAACGTCTGCCTAGCAACAACGGTTCCTCGCTGTTACTGATCACGCCTGCCGTTGGTATGACAGAGACCACTATCCTCCGACAGCGCACCGCTCACACACTAACGGCGCTTTGCCCGAAATTACGGTACGTGTTTTTATGACCCCTAGTAGTCAAACACGTACCTTAGCGCTGACATCCTGTGACAGAGCGAGACAGCAAGCGAATTCGCCGCAACTCAGGTCCGGCTGCGGTAACTCAAACCATGAACGTTTGTGAGGCGCTATCATTTATTATGGCTCCTCACAATAGGTACGCACGTCTCTATACAGCCCTGGCCAGTAGTAGCGTGTCGCTACTCGAGCTATGGTTTTCCGGCTTCCCAAATGACCCGCTGTGGCCGCGTCGTGGTTTTCTTGCAGGACCCATTTTCTCTTGCCGCTGGGTACACAAAGCTTCCATGTAGAGTTGTGTCGTTTCGTTCAGAATAAGTTCATATGAACGGGTCATCAAAATGAACGAATGAACTTATTCAGTAATTCGTGAACGATATCGTTCATTTTTTTTTTTGGCGGCAATATGAATTTGGTCAAACTTGATTGTTGTTGTTGTTTTTCCAAAATGTCTAAGAGGAAACGAAGTGACATTTGGAACCATTTTATTGGAAGTGAGGGTGGAAAATCCGGCAAGTGCATTTATTGCAAGTCCATGCTGAGCAAAGCTGGCGGGTCGCAAAGTAATTTGACGCGCCACTTAAAACTAAAGCATCCCACAGTCAATGTGGGCACCGAACGGCAAGTTCAGGAAACGTCTGAAGCTGATCCAGCACCAGCAATTGAGGCTGAGGCTAGTCAATTGATTTCGGTTGCTGGTCAACAAATGATAACAAATTTTATCAGGCGACCACCAACTGGCGAAAAAGTTGACCAAATCGACAGACAGGTGCTTAAAATGATAGCAAAGGGTAATCACCCTTTCCGAATCGTGGATGAACCCGAATTGCGGAATTTGATTGAAATGACTAGCCAGTGTCCCGGCTACAAACTGCCTCAGCGCAAAACCATTTCAAATACGCTATTGCCCAATATTTATTTGGAGGTGAGAAAAAAAGTTCGAGAAAACTTAAGCAGCGCTCATGCTTTATGTTTCACAACGGATTGTTTGACATCTCGATGCAATCAGAGCTATATTGCAGTGACTGCTCACTACACCGAGCCCGAGGACACAATTTTGATGTCATCTTTGCTAGAGTGCGAAGAAATCTCGGAGGCACACACTATTTCAAACTTGTGCAGCTGTCTAAAAAAAATTATGTCGAGTTGGGAGATATCCAACAAAGTGACGGCAATTGTCACAGACAATGCCGCTAATGTGGTGGGTGCTGTTAATGAAGGAAACTGGCGCAAGCTATCGAGCGAACTATAACTGGGCTAAGGGCGTTAAAAGATGCCCAGAAACAGTTAAATCTACCACCACTTAAATTAAAAATGGATGTCCAAACACGGTGGAACTCAACATATGACATGTTAAACAGACTGTACCAACTGAAGGATGCATTAGCGATCGTGTTACCGAAACTCCGGCCCGAATTAATTATGCTAGAGAAGGAATGGAGTATTGTCGAAGAGCTAATTTCTGTTCTCAAACCATTCTATGAAATATCGCTGGAAATATCATCAGAAAAAAATATAACTTTATCCAAGGTAAGCACAAATAATAATTTATAATGATAAAGCATTGTGAATTAATTATGAAATTACAAATTTTCAAGGTTACAATTATTTGCAAAATGTTGGATTCCTACTTTGCAACGGTTAATGTTGTCTCCAAAGAAGTGCAGGAAGTTGTGAATACTATGCAAAGAAAAATGATAACTCGTCTGGGTGGTATAGAAAAAAATATGATATACGCCGAAAGCACCATATTGGATCCGCGATTTAAGAGCCGAGGCTTTAAAAACGATGCCGATTTCAAGGACGCAGTTGAAAAACTAAGAAGAAAACTGCAGTCAATACCAATTGTGGAGCCGACTGAGTTTGTGACTTCCACTCCTAGTGAGACAACAGAAAACGTCATATCAGACAGTATTTGGGCCAATTACGATGAGGAATTTCGTTGAATCGTTATGTCGACAAATGAAACGGTTGCTTCTGTTCGTGACATAGACAAATATCTCTTAGAGGAGTATTTAGGACGAAAAGAGGATCCTCTTGTCTGGTGGAATCAGCGCAAACTGATATACCCAAAACTTTATAGTTTTTTTTTAAAAAGACTGTGTATAGTAGCTACTTCAGTGCCATGTGAGCGAACTTTTTCAGTAGCTGGCCAAATAATAACAGATAGGCGATGTCTTCTATTGCCAGAAAAAGTCGACAAACTTACATTTTTGCACAATAATATGTAATATTATTATTTCTATTTCTATTTTCTATTTTATACTATTAGTTTCTTTTATTATTATTTTGTTATTATTATTTACTTTTTAATTAAGACGAACATAAAGTTCATTTGTTATTTTTATTTGTTACTATTGGCTTAAGCCAACATACAGTTCCTGTTTTTTTTAATAATTTGCCATTTAGTTAAGCCGAACATGAAGTTCCTTATATTATTAATTTTTTAATATTAAATTATGACGAACATGAAGTTCTCATACTATTATTACAACGAATTTAAGTTGAATAAATTTTTGTTATAATTTTTTAATTTTCCACTACAACAAAAATATT
>JAEIFL010000043.1:0-10668 GCA_018901835.1 Scaptomyza graminum
GTCGCTGCCGAGAATTTCAATTTTTGTTTATTTTTCCCTTTTATCGTAATTCTGGTTTACGATAAAAACATTTGGTGTTGCTTGGTTTGTGAAAAGCCTAAGCAAACATGTTGCGAAGCTT
Source organism: Scaptomyza graminum (assembly GCA_018901835.1). Taxonomy (NCBI): domain Eukaryota; kingdom Metazoa; phylum Arthropoda; class Insecta; order Diptera; family Drosophilidae; genus Scaptomyza; species Scaptomyza graminum. Next base: position 122 of record JAEIFL010000043.1, read on the forward strand.
TTGCTCTCAACATTCTGTCTGCGTGCGCAACAATGTTGCTGGCCTTGCGTTAAACTGTCACGATAAGCGCAGCATAATTATGCATGCTTCAGACAGTAAAAAGCTTAGAATCAACATAAAAGCTTGGTTTATATATGTCGCGAGTGCAACATAATTAAGCCGCACTCAGAAATTCTGTAACGCAATCCACCTCAGCGTTCAAGCTTTTTTCATGACGTGTTTGCCTATAAAAGTGCCACGTTGTCTAATCTCTGCCTCTTTTGCTGATCGGTTTTATATAAAGTTAATCTCCACGTCCGTTAGCGCCGCATGCTACACGTGTCGAGAATTTAATCGGGCGCACTACGCAAAGTCGAAAAAGGTTATGTTAAAACTAGTTTATATAGCTATTTGTGCAAAATAATAGCTTAAACGCAGATCGCGTCGGGGTCATGTATATATGCCCAAAACAATTTAATACAAACCCAAACCAACGCAACGAATGTGCCACGCCCACCCAGCTTCTAATCTGGACGCATCGACTTCTACCGATCCGGCAAAGAGCTTGCCTTTAACTTTTTTGTGCAGAGCACAAAATCAGGTATGCGCTGCAGTAAATATTTTCCGTGTTTAAAAAAATCGCTAATTAGTGTATTTTGCCTTTAGATCACTGGTTGACTTAAGTCCCAGCAACTCTAAAGCCCACATCAATAGATTTCGCCTTACATACGGCCGCCCTATCTTGGTGTGGGCCAACCAAAATTTTGAAGCCCCAAAAGAAGATAAACGCAACAAAATCAAAACGCCAGAAAGTTTCGGATTCTTTTGTTACTGCCCTCGCTAACCTCTGTCGCAGATGAACATGTGCGCGAAAGCTTAGTTGCGCTTTTTCTTTAGTTGTCTTGGACCGCTGTCCAAACGCAGTTTCGATCGTCCGACCATAACCTACGCGGATTTTTTTTTATAGTTTAATTAGTGTTAAGTGAGGTTTAAAAATTCTGAAAATTGTTAATTTGACTGCAAAAATGCAGCAATAGTTAAATTTTGTAAATTAAGTCCAAAAAAATAGTTCAGTTTTTTTAACTGCAGATCGGCAGCTATAACTAGTGTTGGTGTAAAAAATTGGCAAAAGCTCAAATTGCTAACTTTCAAAGCTCTCTGTCCCCCCCTTTGGTTGAAAATAAAGTAAAATCAATATAAAATAATCCGAAACCATTAAATAGACAATAATATTTAAAATTTAAACAAGAACATTAACACTACGATACAACAACAATAAAAAAATCATCTGCATCGCTGGAAGGCCTTTCAACGAGGAGAGATTCATGTAAGTGGAATTAATGTTTATTAATGGTTCAAATGCGCATGTGTTTTCAATAATTATATTAATCCTTCTGATTAATAAATTCAAAGAATAAAGTTAATTTGTTATGTGTTTTTGCATAACTTTGCGCCGGCGCATTATTTAGGTTATGTAAGTGTATGCGTGTATATATGTGTGTATGTATAAGCGTACAGCTTTTTGGTTGTGCGTTTGTGGCCCTTATACATACATATACACATACATACATACATATATACATATACATACACGCGTGTACGTACATACATATTTAAATGCATTAAATTCATTTACATATAAACCCAGTCCCGAAAGCTTACAACAAACACATTAGAGCTAGTCTGATCAGCTGTTAAGTTTATTCAACCTTTGCGCAGGCGGTGTACCAATTACAGTCGCGGCCAAAATAAAGTGTCCGCTTTAGTTTTTTGATTTTTTTTAACGTAATAAATAAATATTTTGAAATAATTAGATTAATTCCAAGTAATATTCATTACATTGTTAACGTAAAAATAAACTTAAATTTAATAACGATGTTGATTTTTATATTTTTAGTAAGAAGTTGTTGCCAATATTAAGTTTTGTTCGCAAGTAATCAAATAATAAAATTTAAGCATGAATATTTGAAGAAAATAAAAAGTAAAACATAATGATTGGATAAAGAGTTTAGTTTTCCTGATGGCATGGTAATTTAATAATGTAGGTTAAGTTTACATGGGATATTCAAACATAAGCTCCGCGCTGAATATCATGGTTGGGTAGGGTAAAGACCGCGAGTGTCAGACGTCACCTTAGACCTCGCTTGCCAGCTACCAATAATAACAGCCTTTTTAGTAATTTTTCTTAGTAATTCTTGTTCCAATTTTGTGTAATTAATTTCGCTTTCGGTTTACCGAATAGTCAGTTAGAGGTCTTATAATTAAAAATAGTGTGTGCATTGCGAATCTTGGTCTGGCAAAACCCACTCCCATTCTCTCCGATGAGCACGGTCAAGGAGACCTCGACCGCCAGTATTCAAGATCGCAGAGCAGAGCCGAGCAGAGCAGAGCTGAGCATTACATATTTTTTGGCGCCCAAAACGTGGGGCTGTCAAGTTTTCTTGGAGCCCATCATGTGAGGCGAGTTACGCAAGCAATTTATGAGATTTTTTGTTGAAGAATAAGTTCATTGTTTGTATTGCTTGCTTTACAAAACCCTTTGCGATTAGATGGAATTTTTATATTTTGTAGTTTTGAGAGTCAGGTTTGTTGACGTTGCTGAGACAGATAGTCTAGCTTCCGCTTACACTGATGCTTAAGAATTTTTTTTTAGTTTTTTAGTTCTACGATTGTTGGTGGTTCTGTTTTGAATACCTTCCGAGAAAATAAATAAATTTAAAAATTTAATACAAATCGAAAGTTAGCAATTTTTACATCAGCTAACAAATTAATCCCACTTTTGCAAAATGCTCGTTTGCCTTCGTTAGATTTTTGGTCAGGAATGTTAGCAGTTAGTTTTTGCATGAAATACTGCCATAAACAATTACAGAATATTGATGTTATAGCCGTGGGAGCATACCAATACTGATTGTCCCTTTGTCAAATAGTTCATGTATGACTAAGTTAAAACATTTTACCCCAAATTTCATAACAATTTGATTGAGTATCGTTAGTTTAATTTTTTTCTAAAGGTAACAATGTTGTTGTCTGGAACTCGTGTTGAGGTGACAAACACCTACACTTGCCGAACAACAGAATTACCGAAGGAAAGAAACTGAATTATTTAGAACCTTTCTGATAGCTTCAATAGCCCAAACAAATAAAGCAATAGTATATTTCATAAAATTTAAGTGCCGTTATTATTTAGTAGTTGTGTCGACCTACATTGTTATTTACCACCATATGCCAAATTCAGGAAAAATTTAGTAATCATGCTAGTTTCAAAAAGCCCTATTAAGAGACCAAGGCCGTTAGCACCTTCAGCTAGTACGGCAAACAAATGCGCTATATGTGATCAAGTGATGGATAATACTCGTCCATGTTTTTCTCTCGCATGTGGACATGTATTTCATAAGCCCTGCCTTGAAGATTGGATGGAATCCAATAACCGTTGCTATGATTGCAACGAGCCGATCAATCTGACCGATCTTAAGGTAGTAGTAGGTAACTGTTCGCCACCAAGACCACAGTTAGCCGCACCTAGTGCAACTCAGGTTGCCCAGGCCCCAGCTCGAGCTATGACTCGTAACTTAACAAAGGCTTTAGAGCAAGCTCAAGCCCCAAGTACGTCACATCAAGAGCCCCGTTCTTTGAATCAAAGTGCTGCAGCATCATCAGCGTTGGATGCTAGCAATAGTACTAATCAGCAAGAAGCACCCCCAGCTATATCTACCCAGAATAGACCAAGAGGCCGGCCGAGACGTTCAAACACTGTCCGCCGACCGCAGGATATTGATTATTCAATAGTCCAACATATGATCGAACAAACTGTAGCCCGTCTTGTATCCTCTCTAAGCATTGGTAATTCCACTATTCCAGTGCAATCGGAAGTAATATCGGTACCAATGCGCGAGACACCGTCCCCTTTGACATCTTCACTCTACACTCGAAAAACCGCCGACGTTATGCAAAAATGGAACATTTGTTTTGATGGTTCTACCGACGGATTAGGAGTAGAGGAATTTATTTATAGAGTAAAGTCCCTAACGGATGAGACTTTGGATAGTGATTTTGCAGCTATGTGCAAGCATATGCATGTACTGTTTATCGGTAAGGCCCGAGATTGGTATTGGAGATACCATAAGCAAGTAACTCGAATAGTATGGTCTGAGATTTGTGCCGCCCTTCGTCAGCACTATAAAGACTATCGCTCCGATTTTATGAGTATGGAGTTGATTCGATCTCGCAAACAAAAGTTTGGCGAGCCGTTTTCAGTCTTTTATGAGAGTGTAGCTTCCATGATTGATAAGTCTTCGTGTAAAATTTCAGAAGACGAGCTTATCGAAATTTTAAGAAATAATTTGTTGGCCGATACGCGTCAAAAGCTTTTATACCAGCCTGTTCATTCTCTTGGCCACTTACGTCGGCTAGTACAGATGAGTGAAAATTTAGTATTTGAGCTCAGCGGTCACACTGTTAGCAAGGCGAAGCCCAGTGCTCCGCGTAGACATGTATATTCTCTTGAAAATGGAGAAGAATATGCAACAACGGATGACCCTCAAATAGATTCCGAACTTGCTGCGCTTCGAATTTCTCACGCTCAGAGAAAGTGTTGGAATTGCGATGAGCTTGGTCATATTTGGGAAAACTGTTTAGCAGTCCGTCGTATTTTTTGCTATGGATGTGGCACACCAGAGGTGTATAAGCCACAGTGCAAAAATTGCCAAAACAAACTGTCGGAAAACCGCCGACAGGGGGTACCCAACAACCAACGGTTACCCCCACAAAACTAATCACTGATATTGTTACCCCACATTATAGTAGTGCCCCAGTGTCTGTTGAGCAAACTTGGTTGCCTACAGCACAGGCCTCTGTAGTTGATGCCGTTTCGCTTTATCAGCAATCCTACGAGGATCGCTTGCAAAATTATCTTGAAGTCAAGAATCGTATTTTTAATAATTCGTCTTTAAGGTCTATCAAGCGTATAGCCCGCTTAAAAACACATTATGGAAATGTAAAGCGAACTAAAAAATTATTAGTTTGTACTATTTTTAATAACAGTAAGGATTTACGCAGTTACGCAGAAGTTTCGTTCTTAGGTTTCACAGAACTTGGTCTGTTGGACACTGGAGCAAACATTAGTTGTATAGGTTCAGTTCTTGCCGCTGAAGATTTCTCGAAATTTTCCCAGTTTAAGCCTTTAAAGTCTCAAGTAAATACAGCTGGTGGAGAAAAGCAAGAAATTATTGGAGTTTTAGAAATAGATATCACGTATAACAGCGTCACGAAGCCGCTAAAGCTTTATATAATACCGTCAATAAAGCAAAAACTTATTTTAGGCCATGATTTTTGGAGAATATTTGAATTAGCACCTAATATTATTAGTACATTAGATTTACCCCCCGAAAGTAAAAATTTGTTAAGTGAAAACGCATATCCCTTAAGCCCTCAGCAGCTACAACAACTTGCTGTTGTACAAGCATTATTTCCAGATGCTGCTGAAAAACTTGGACGCACCTCGTTAATCGAACATCACATTGATGTCGGAAACGCAAAGCCCGTCAAACAGCGCTTTTATCCAGTTAGCCCTGCTGTGGAGAAGTTGCTCTATGACGAAATCGATCGTATGATACAGCTTGAGGTTATCGAACCTTCAGTCAGCCCTTGGAGTTCGCCCGTGCGACTCGTAGTTAAGCCCAATAAAGTTCGCCTTTGTCTAGACGCACGAAAGCTTAACGATGCTACAAAAAAAGATGCTTATCCTTTACCCAGCATCGATGGTATTTTCGCTCGATTACCACGAGCAAACATGATCACTAAGCTCGATTTAAAAGATGCTTATTGGCAAATTCAGCTCAGCCCCGAATCTAGACCTTTAACCGCATTCACTGTACCTGGCCGTCCACTTTATCAGTTTAAAGTTATGCCGTTTGGTCTGTGTAATGCTCCGTCAACCATGTGTCGCCTCATGGATGAAATTATTCCGCCCGATCTTAGAAATTGTGTCTTTGGTTATTTAGATGATTTGTGTATAGTGTCCGAAGATTTTCCGTCCCACTTGTCCGTATTAGTTCGACTGGCCGAACAATTTCGTAAAGCTAATCTTACGCTAAACATAGCCAAAAGCCAATTTTGTGTAACCCGTATAGTCTATCTTGGTTATGTAATTGGGAGCGGTGGAATTTGTACGGATCCCTCAAAGATATCCTGTATAGTTAATTGGCCAGCTCCAAAGAATTTAAAACAAGTCCGAGGATTTTTAGGAGTATGTGGTTGGTATCGTCGTTTTATTAATAACTTCGCCGATCTAACTTGTCCAATTACCGACACATTATCCACAAAACATAAATTTGAGTGGACAACAGAAGCCCAGTTGGCAATGGATTATCTAAAAAGAGTATTAACCTCAGCCCCAATTTTGACAAACCCGGATTTTACAAAGAAATTTTATTTGCACTGCGATGCTAGCGACTATGGCATTGGAGCTGTGCTAGTGCAATTATCTGAAGACCAGGAAGAAAAACCAATTGCCTTTATGTCCAAAAAGTTAAGTCGTGCTCAACGTAACTATAGCGTTACGGAACGTGAATGCCTTGCAGTTATTCTAGCTATCGAGAAATTCCGTTGTTATTTAGAGTTGCAAGAGTTCGAAGTAGTAACGGATCACTCCAGCTTAGTCTGGCTGATGCGGCAACAAAACGTATCAGGTCGGTTAGCCCGTTGGATTTTCCGTTTGCAGCAGTATAAGTTCAGTATATCTCATCGTAAAGGTAAAGAACATATCGTTCCAGATGCGCTTTCTAGGCTCAGCGAAAGTGAAGTCGCCGAACTAGATATGAATCCCGTGATAGATTTAGAATCGCAAGCTTTTCTTGAAGACTCGTATAATGTTTTAAAGAATAAGTTCACGCAAAACCAGGACCGATTTCCGGATATTAAAGTGGTTGATCAGTTTTTGTATATTCGAACTGAACATTCTATTGGTAATCCTGTAGACGACCAAAAAACTTGGAAATTGTGGGTCCCTGCGAGCCTGAGAAAAGACGTACTTAAGCAAGCACATGATAGTATCACTTCTGCTCACGCAGGAATGCATAAGACTATTGAAAAAATCCGTCGCCACCTCTTTTGGCCTGGCCTGGCAAAAGACGTGCGAGATTATGTCCGCTCTTGTGACACTTGCAAAGAGAGCAAAGCGCCCAACTATACGCTTCGTCCTCCCATGGGAGATCACAGTCCGACTTGTAGACCTTTTCAAAGGCTCTACATAGATCTGCTTGGTCCTTACCCTAGAAGTAAAAGTGGTCATGTAGGTCTATTAATTGTTTTAGATCACTTTAGTAAGTATCACTGGCTACAGCCACTTAAAAAGTGTACTTCTAAAGCTGTACAAGAGTTTTTATTAAAACAGATTTTTCATAGTTTTGGTGTACCCGAAACGATTGTCAGTGACAATGGTAGCCAATTTAAAGCACATGATTTTAATGCTTTCCTTACTGAGCTTGGCATTAATCATGTATATACTGCCATGTATTCGCCACAAAGCAATGCCGCTGAGCGTGTGAATCGTTCTCTGTTAGCCGCTATTAGAGCCTATTTAAAACATGACCAGACCGAGTGGGATTTACATCTCACAAGCATATCATGTTCACTCCGTTCAGCTCTGCACCAATCAATAGGTTTTTCCCCATACCGAGCCCTATTTGGTCTGGATATGATAACCCATGGGTCAGATTATAAATTGCTCAGAAAATTGTCCCTACTTCCAGAACCTGTTTTGCCTATTTCGCGCTCAGATAATTTAGCTTTGCTTCGTAAAGACATTCAAGCAAATATTCGTCAAGCGCACGAACGCAACAAGACGCAATATAATCTTCGCAGCAAGCCAGTGTCGTTTAAAGAAGGTCAAGAAGTCTACCGTCGTAATTTTGCTCAAATTAAGTTTACCCACAACTACAATGCTAAACTTGGTTCTGCATTTGTCAAATGTAGAGTTGGGAAAAAGATTGGTAATTGTTATTACCAATTGCAAGACTTGCAAGGCAAAGATGTTGGCACATATCATGCCAAGGACATCCGTAGCTAATTCCCGCTAATATTTCCGTCTTACGGTGTCATATTATCGGGTGGTGTAATGGTCGCTGCCGAGAATTTCAATTTTTGTTTATTTTTCCCTTTTATCGTAATTCTGGTTTACGATAAAAACATTTGGTGTTGCTTGGTTTGTGAAAAGCCTAAGCAAACATGTTGCGAAGCTTTTGCTCTCAACATTCTGTCTGCGTGCGCAACAATGTTGCTGGCCTTGCGTTAAACTGTCACGATAAGCGCAGCATAATTATGCATGCTTCAGACAGTAAAAAGCTTAGAATCAACATAAAAGCTTGGTTTATATATGTCGCGAGTGCAACATAATTAAGCCGCACTCAGAAATTCTGTAACGCAATCCACCTCAGCGTTCAAGCTTTTTTCATGACGTGTTTGCCTATAAAAGTGCCACGATGTCTAATCTCTGCCTCTTTTGCTGATCGGTTTTATATAAAGTTAATCTCCACGTCCGTTAGCGCCGCATGCTACACGTGTCGAGAATTTAATCGGGCGCACTACGCAAAGTCGAAAAAGGTTATGTGTGTTAAAACTAGTTTATATAGCTATTTGTGCAAAATAATAGCTTAAACGCAGATCGCGTCGGGGTCATGTATATATGCCCAAAACAATTTAATACAAACCCAAACCAACGCAACGAATGTGCCACGCCCACCCAGCTTCTAATCTGGACGCATCGACTTCTACCGATCCGGCAAAGAGCTTGCCTTTAACTTTTTTGTGCAGAGCACAAAATCAGGTATGCGCTGCAGTAAATATTTTCCGTGTTTAAAAAAATCGCTAATTAGTGTATTTTGCCTTTAGATCACTGGTTGACTTAAGTCCCAGCAACTCTAAAGCCCACATCAATAGATTTCGCCTTACATACGGCCGCCCTATCTTGGTGTGGGCCAACCAAAATTTTGAAGCCCCCAAAAGAAGATAAACGCAACAAAATCAAAACGCCAGAAAGTTTCGGATTCTTTTGTTACTGCCCTCGCTAACCTCTGTCGCAGATGAACATGTGCGCGAAAGCTTAGTTGCGCTTTTTCTTTAGTTGTCTTGGACCGCTGTCCAAACGCAGTTTCGATCGTCCGACCATAACCTACGCGGATTTTTTTTTTTTAGTTTAATTAGTGTTAAGTGAGGTTTAAAAATTCTGAAAATTGTTAATTTGACTGCAAAAATGCAGCAATAGTTAAATTTTGTAAATTAAGTCCAAAAAAATAGTTCAGTTTTTTTAACTGCAGATCGGCAGCTATAACTAGTGTTGGTGTAAAAAATTGGCAAAAGCTCAAATTGCTAACTTTCAAAGCTCTCTGTCCCCCCCTTTGGTTGAAAATAAAGTAAAATCAATATAAAATAATCCGAAACCATTAAATAGACAATAATATTTAAACAACAATAAAAAAATCATCTGCATCGCTGGAAGGCCTTTCAACGAGGAGAGATTCATGTAAGTGGAAAATTTAATATATTGTTTATTAATGGTTCAAATGCGCATGTGTTTTCAATAGTTATATTAATCCTTCTGATTAATAAATTCAAAGAATAAAGTTAATTTGTTATGTGTTTTTGCATAACTTTGCGCCGGCGCATTATTTAGGTTATGTAAGTGTATGCGTGTATATATGTGTGTATGTATAGGCGTACAGCTTTTTGGTTGTGCGTTTGTGGCCCTTATACATGCATATACATACACGCGTGTACGTACATACCTATTTAAATGCATTAAATTCATTTACATATAAACCCAGTCCCGAAAGCTTACAACAACCACATTAGAGCTAGTCTGATCAGCTGTTAAGTTTATTCAACCTTTGCGCAGGCGGTGTACCAATTACAGTCGCGGCCAAAATAAAGTGTCCGCTTTAGTTTTTTTTGATTTTTTTTAACGTAATAAATAAATATTTTGAAATAATTAGATTAATTCCAAGTAATATTCATTACATTGTTAACGTAAAAATAAACTTAAATTTAATAACGATGTTGATTTTTATATTTTTAGTAAGAAGTTGTTGCCAATATTAAGTTTTGTTCGCAAGTAATCAAATAATAAAATTTAAGCATGAATATTTGAAGAAAATAAAAAGTAAAACATAATGATTGGATAAAGAGTTTAGTTTTCCTGATGGCATGGTAATTTAATAATGTAGGTTAAGTTTACATGGGATATTCAAACATAAGCTCCGCGCTGAATATCATGGTTGGGTAGGGTAAAGACCGCGAGTGTCAGACGTCACCTTAGACCTCGCTTGCCAGCTACCAATAATAACAGCCTTTTTAGTAATTTTTCTTAGTAATTCTTGTTTCAATTTTGTGTAATTAATTTCGCTTTCGGTTTACCGAATAGTCAGTTAGAGGTCTTATAATTAAAAATATTGTGTGCATTGCGAATCTTGGTCTGGCAAAACCCACTCCCATTCTCTCCGATGAGCACGGTCAAGGAGACCTCGACCGCCAGTATTCAAGATCGCAGAGCAGAGCCGAGCAGAGCAGAGCTGTTG
>JAEIFL010000046.1:0-28665 GCA_018901835.1 Scaptomyza graminum
GCCAGCAGCCACTCACCTGCGCAAATTCCAGCAGCAACTCCGGCTGGATCAACATCATCAGTTCCAGCAGCAGTTACAGCACCAACTCCAGCTCAGCCAGCCATCTCAGCAGGGTACAACGGCAGACGATACTCCGGTGCGCCTGTTGCTACAAAGCCTTGCTGAAATGAGCCATAAATTTGAAACATTATTGAGTACCGTACTCAATATGCTGTCTGCCAACAAATAATACGCACCTTGCCTTCATCGTGCTCAAAAAAAAAAAAAAATCACACAGGAAATTTTGGAGCCAGCGGGTGCAAAATATGCTAATTTTGTAACCCCACTAAAAACGCCAACGAACAGCTCAATCCGAGCAGCCAAACTCCAGCTCCAGTTTCTTGTCATTAATGCAGCCTAAAAACCTGCAAAAAAAGAAAAATATCTCTGCTTAATTCACTTTCAGATACACACACACATATATGCACTTATCTGGAGGTGACGCTGGTCCACGCAGATGCGGTGGCTACGCTGGCCACTTTTATCCTGGATGCAACACATCCTGGGTCCACAACGGCGCCGTTGGAAATCCCTTGGACACCTCCAGCGGCGGCCATAACCATATTTTGCATATTTGCTGCACTGGGCAAAATGCGCAAAATTGCAAATTCGGACAGGCACATTATTTGCACACTGCTGGCCTGATCCCGTCCAAATGTGGTTTGGATGCTTGACGTTGATCGCTGCAGCCATCCGCATCCAACTCCTGGCCGAAAAACGACGATCCAGACGCTTTTTTCGTCATCTCCAAAATTGTATGGCAGCCGGCAAAAAAGCACGCTGCACTGCCAACACAATTTTACACAACAACTTTATTGCCGCTCCAGCCGGGTCCCACGATGCCGAATGTGCTCTTGATGATCCCGCTGCTTAATATGATGACTTCGCCGCTGCAGTTTCTGCTGAAATTAGATATAAATTAGTTTTAATCTAAATTAATTGACAATAATTTCATGCTTTGTTCTTGATACTTGCCTGTTTGCTGTTTTTGTGAATGCCAATTTTATTTGCCAGCTGGCATAGACAAGGGCTGCCAGACTGTTATATTCAGTGTAGTTATGTTAAGTCAGTTTCTGTTAATGTAATGTACTCTGTTGCAGTCCTGTTATCTGCCCGCCATATTTGAAATTTGAAAAACCCATTTTGGTTGCAAATCAATGTCACTCGTATTCATGTTGCCGATCATAAGGTAATTAAGAGGACTGATTTATTAGCATATATACTTATCAGCCCCGGGGGCAAAGAATAAGGCAATACGATGCCAGACAACAACAATTGGCAGCAGGAATCCAAACTGTACAGGGCAGTACAGGGCGTGATGGCAATGGCCGGGAAGACCCCAACCCCATCGCCATCTCTGATGACGAGGACGATCAGGTGTTGAGCCGCGGCCTTAATCGCGTTGGAGGTGAACTGTGTTTATATAAAAAAAACAAATTACTATGGTGCCACAACACAAGCGCAGCAACAGGATGAACTGCACACCTCCCGACTCCCTCAAGAGACTTCACAACCTCTGGGTCGCGTACTGCTGCAACATCTGCCAACTGCGAGGGAAGAACATATACATCAACATCAACAGTATACTCATCAACGTCGACTGACTACATACCTGCGATTTACACTCCCACGATGCAGAATAACTGATAGTTACTGCGACATGCAGTCGCAAAACCAACTGCTACCACCGCTCCTACCAGACGCTGCCATTGCTGGGATGCCGCGACCTTTGCCGCATGCACTCTCACTCCCACTGGCTGCCTTGAGTGTATTGGTGAGTTATGAGACGCTGCCACATAGCCACTTGGCACATTTTCTCCTCAGGTCTACGCACTTTCCTTTGGATGCACAAACCGATAGGCGACTGACGATGGCAAGGCGTGGAAGATCGGTGTTGATAATGCACTTCTCAGTGCACGATACGAGAATCATCAACGCCTGCTGGATATCGCGGCAACACAGACGACAACACAGACGACGACGGCCCTGGCTGCTGAATCCAAACACCGACGATAATGCTTATGCTGATGGCGTCTCCACTTCAAGACTGCAACGCATGAGCCGACGGCAGCATCGCCTGCACTGCCTGCGTATGCAGTACCACTTGTGGCCGCCACCGCGGCATTAAAACACGTGTAGACTGCCACAGCCGTCACTCCTGCTGCATCTTGTGGATGCTCGCCATTGACAACGCACTTTTAAGTGCGCGATGCGCGGATGCATGTACTTGGCGATTGATCGTCGTCGTTGCTGCTACCACTACGGCTTTTTCTGCTTTTTGTTTCTTGCATCCAAAACGCTTTATTTTTGGCTTGCTAGGAGTGAAGAAAAGAAAAGGCTATCAATGAAGAAGAAGAAGACGACTAATGCGCTTGCAATATACCTGTCTTCTGTTGCGCGTGTTTACAATGGGTTATTGTACATGCGCATTTTGCTGCCGCTGCCGACGTTTCCGGACAACACGAAGATGTCTCGTCGCTGGAACCACACCATCAACGTTGCTGCGAGTAGCTGAAATTAGATTAATTATTAGTTAATTTAGTCAATTCAAGTAGTTTTTCATTTCTTTTAATTTCAAACTTACCAAATTGAGTACGCCGCGTCGCAATTTTCACGCTTCCTTGTTTGTGAAAATTGTGTGACCGGCCCTTAAAACTCTCACTAATGCCATAAAAATACCAAATTTCGGCGATGCCACATCGCTGAAATCTGATATTTTAGCAAAAATGATGGCAACACCGGCACTTTGCCGGCCTGCCAATCCAGCCAATCCAGCGTTTCTCTAACCGTTTCACTTGCATGTTGAGCAACATTTTTGGCCTTGGTTTCGTTTCACTTATTGTTGCGAGACATTCTGTCTCGCTTGTTGATTTGTGTTTTGTTGCGAAGCCAAGCGCACACAGCTGTGAGTGTGACGGGCATTGAACCTGCTATTTGTTATTTTTCGGTTAGGGACAAATCATTCGAATTTTACAAATAAGAATTTCTATGTTATATGTTGTTAGTATAATGTTTGTATAATTTCTACGTAACGTTCTTTATGTCTCTACGACTAATATGTTAATTTTAAGTAAATTCTGGATACTATATATAACTATTATATATGTGCCAGTAGTTGGAAAGCCTACCTTAAGCTCCAACAGTTAATAAACTTCCTAGAATATTGCTATAAAATAATTAGTAAGTAAGGAAAATGATAAACACTGTAGTACAGAAGATTAATAAATGAAAATAAAAAAAAAAAAAAAAAGCAATATAATGCGCAATAAATACATATGTACCTGTCTTCTGTTGCGCGTGTTTACAATGGGTTATTGTACATGCGCATTTTGCTGCCGCTGCCGACGTTTCCGGACAACACGAAGATGTCTCGTCGCTGGAACCACACCATCAACGTTGCTGCGAGTAGCTGAAATTAGATTAATTATTAGTTAATTTAGTCAATTCAAGTAGTTTTTCATTTCTTTTAATTTCAAACTTACCAAATTGAGTACGCCGCGTCGCAATTTTCACGCTTCCTTGTTTGTGAAAATTGTGTGACCGGCCCCTTAAAACTCTCACTAATGCCATAAAAATACCAAATTTCGGCGATGCCACATCGCTGAAATCTGATATTTTAGCAAAAATGATGGCAACACCGGCACTTTGCCGGCCTGCCAATCCAGCCAATCCAGCGTTTCTCTAACCGTTTCACTTGCATGTTGAGCAACATTTTTGGCCTTGGTTTCGTTTCACTTATTGTTGCGAGACATTCTGTCTCGCTTGTTGATCTGTGTTTTGTTGCGAAGCCAAGCGCTCACAGCTGTGAGTGCGACGGGCATTGAACCTGCTATTTGTTATTTTTCGGTTAGGGACAAATTATTTGAATTTTACAAATGAGAATTTCTATGTTATATGTTTATTAGTATAATGTTTGTACAATTTTTATGTAATGTTCTTTATGTCTCTACGATTAATATGTTAATTTTAAGTAAATTCTGGATACTATATATAACTATTATATATGTGCCAGTAGTTGGAAAGCCTACCTTAAGCTCCAACAGTTAATAAACTTCCTAGAATATTGCTATAAAATATATTAGTAAGTAAGGAAAATGATAAACACTGTAGTACAGAAGATTAATAAATGAAAAAAAAAAAAAAAAACCTACGAATACTGCATCCAATGGCAACAATAACAGAAAAACAAAATGCACACCAATGACGAAATGGTTGCTCGCCACCCCAGCAATCCCATTGAACACAGCCGTGCATTGACAAAAGAGGACGTTTATTGGGTCGCCGCATACCTGCAATTATGAATACATTAATGCTCATTCTTATACGCTGGCCAATGTTATTCGCGGCTTACCCGGTAATTACAACAAACTCTTGCTTAACTTCCTTGCCGTTTCTTGTATCTTCACAAAGCAGTACCAAAAACTCGATCATCATCCATTGGAGGCGTACCAACGCTTATTGGTACAATGCGGCATTACACTGTGCCCCCATCCAATGGTCCCAGCATGGCACCCGACCGCCTGAATCCTGTAGATGTACTTATACTCATGTGCGTGTAACTGCGTCTCTCCGGCAGCCGTTGCTTGTTAAATGCACCCTGGCTTACAATTGCCAATTTGTTGGAGGGCGTCAACAGGCTCGTCCGATGATAACGGCTGCCAACGCAAAATATGCTCGACGACAGACAATTTTGGCCCGCAACTGTAGTTCCCATGACGCCCGGATACAGGAAGCCAGCCACGATTCGATATGCCTGATGCCTGGGCGTGCGCTAACAAATACACCATTTTACGGCACACAGACGCACCGTCGGCATCCAGTGCATATCCAACAATCCCGGCTGATGAGGATCAATTATGCAGGAGGGATATCTCATCCAGCGACTCCTGTCCAAATCCGGTGCGATTTCGGCGTTTTATTGCCGAATTGTCGATCATCGCAAACGCACGCAAGCAGCCGACGATAAAAACAACATATGACCGACGCTGACGTCGGCGTCTCTGCCGATGTTATTTCATTATCAACTACAACGGACGCCACACACACACATCAGCGCTACAGATGATATTGCGCCCACGACGATTGGAATCAACGAAAACGGCCATCACTCGATATGCCTGGTGCTTGGGCGTGTGCTCACAAATACACTATTTTACGGCACCTAGACGCACCGCTGACATCCAGTGCATATCCAACGAATCTGGCTGATGATGACCAACAATGTATCGGGGACATCTCATCTAGCGATCCTGATCCACTTTCGGCGCATATTCGGCAATTCATTGCCGAATAATTGATTTTTGCAAACACACGCCGCGCAGCTGACGAGAAAATCAACTTGCGGCCAACGCCGACGTCGACGTCGCTGCCAATGTTTTTCTTCGCCAACAAATATGGGCTCCCCACACACATCAGCGCCACGGATGAGTGCCGCATGAATTCCTGATAATTGTGTTGACGTCCAACGATGCTGCAATTAAATTTATTATAAGTTATTTTATAATTTACGGCGCTTCTCGCATACCAAATGTTTTTGTCCGCCATTTAAATTCGCACCAATACAAACATAAGCGAACGATGATGCCACTTCTTGGCAATTATCACACAGGGTAGCCAGACGTGCGCTTGGCATGTACATGACAATTAGCTGCATGCTATGTTGCTGTGCTGTAGTCTGCTAATTTAACATTATGTTATTGTTAAAATGTTAGGTTCGATCTCACTCGCTAAACGCACACACCCTCATAGCACCTGAATGTTGCGTGCATTTTATGTTGAATGTATTCTGACTAAATTGTCCCTGTTTTCCAATTAAAAGCAACCGATAAATGTCGGATTGTCTTTTTAGCATACATAGGTCCAGTCATTTATATATTGTCAAGTTTGATAATTAAGACGGGCACCTAATGAAGGAATTTCAGATCACTCAGTCTTTTGTAGTTAAGTCAATTAAGTTAGAGTGTATCGCGCGTATCTCTGTTGCTTTTCTTTATTTCTTTTGAGTTGTTTCACAAACAAATGTAACGTAATATGCCCAGCCACAACATTGTTTAGGTGGCTGCGAGCGAACTCTATTGTATCAAAGTCGTGTTGGTCGCGTTGAGCAGATCAGACGTGTTATAGTCGACGCTCTCCCGCATTATAATATTAATTAGCACTTACGGCGAACCGCCACTGTACTCTGCAACCAAGAAACCGAGAAAATAAAGAGGCGCGACAAGTGCGCAGGCTGCTAATATTTTTAATATTAAAAGCCACTATATTATCAAAAAAAAAAAAAAAGCGAATACACTAATTATTTAATCGACGCAAATACGTGTGTGAATAATTGTGCGTTTTTAGACTTTTAAAAGACTTGCAAAAAATTTTTTTTCACTGACGCCGCGCCGCCATCTTGCCGCTTAGTGAAAGAATATAATTTTCACTTCTCCTTTCCCGATCTTCTGGTGCAATTTTCTCGCCTTTTTCTCACCATGCCGGATACGGAAAAGGTCACGATCGACGACTCCTCCACGATTGAGGATTTTGTCCATGATCTGAAGACTCGCCCAGGCATCGAAACAACCAAGTTTCTGCCAATTCCGGTTAATCTTGCCTGCAAGAGCCTCGCTGTGAACCAGTTCTATGAACAACCCACGGCTTCGGGCACAATCTGGACAGTCATCTCGGACTCAGAATCTGAAGCTGATCATCGGCCTCAACACAGCCCCCGGCCCCATAACATCGATGTGTCCATGTCCGAGGACTGGCACAATACAGCCAACGATGCTGCCGCCACCGCCATTGCCCTTGGCGAGCAGGCATCACTGGAATCCGCATCGGATTCCTCCTCAACACACAGCACCCTAGCGGACGTAGTGATTGAGTTCGGTAAGCGATTTAGCAGCGTAGCCAAATACAGCGCCGAGGTTGTAGCGGCCCGGGAGGCGGCAAAAGTGGGCCCAACAAATGGTCCCACAGCAACTACAATGGTCGGATCCCCTAGCGTTCCGGCCACCACCAATAACAACAACATCAACACCGAGAATGACCGAGTCGTTGGCGAGAATGGTGCTGTCGATGGCGCTCACGTAGACGCCCATATCGACCATAACCTCAAAACATCGAGGACGCCGGCGCCAAAATTGGCGCAAAATTGCCCGCCCAGCAACAGCGGCACTTATCAGAAGAAATGGCGACCAGAACAAGTAGGTACAGAAGAGTACAAGGAGTATAATCGCATATTGGAGGAGAAGCGATTACACATAATAGCCACCAATACCGCCAAACGGAAAATGGAGAATTTGAAAGCAAGGCATATGGAAAAAACACCCTCCAATACAGTCAAACGCAGGCTAAACATTTCGCCGCAATTGAATACGCCCATAGCGTCTGCTCGCACCAAAGAGCAGAAGCGTTCTCTTGAGGCCCGTGACGATGAGAGCGCGTCAATTCCAGTTAATTCGCCGCAGCGCATACTTGCGCAAACCACCACCACCAACATCAGCAGCGGCAACAACAACATTATTGAGAGAGAGAGTACAGGCCAGCCACAAAGCCAATACAGTTACAACCACAAACGAGCTGAAGATACCGCTCTCACTCTCGCTCCGCCTCTCACTCACACATACACACAAAAGCGTAAGCAAAAAAACGCATCAACTACAACGCATACTGCAGCAACTAACGAGGTAACCACAAAACCGACGCCCATTACAAAAACTACAAAAATATTTTGTAGCAAACCGCGCAGCGACAAAAAGGCCAACACGACAGTTGCAAAAAGTAGTGCAAATAATAGCGACGTCCATGGCCAAACTACAACATCAGATGAGCCTCAACAACAACAACAACAGCAGCCACCGCTACAGCAACAGCAACTACAGCAACATCAACTACAACAGCAACGGCAGCAACAAGGTAATCCAACAAAAAACCAAACCATCGGTTCTTGGTTGGAAAAAGTACCACCGCTGCTACACTCAGAATTGGATTTACCGTCCGTCGCGTCCCTTACAACAACAGCTCCACCACAAATGCCAATAAAGGCAAAACGAAAAATCATCGAAGTGGACGACGATGAGACGATTGATGCTACTGAATATTCTGAACATAGCAGCAACAACAACGAATGCAGCTTGGTGATGGAGGATGAAATCGAGGATGATGGCGATCCCGATTATGTGGACATCAACTCCGGTTGCTCCGATGGCGACTACTCTGATGATTCCTATCGTATGGATGAAGATGAGATTACCTTTGACGGTATGCGTTTTGCGGACTACGCCCATTTGCTACGCAAGCAAATGGCACTACGTGCTCCGCCTCGTCGCGCCAAAGGTCGCAAACAAACCACCAAAAATCCACCACCACCATCACCAACAACAACAACAGCAGCAGTAGTTGTAGCTGCATCAACAACAACAACTTCTTCTACGGAAGCAGCAATTGCAAACCACCAAAAGTTGCAGCAACGGCGACATCAGCAATTGACAAAACGGCGCAAGCTTGAGCTAGGCAAGGAGGAGGAGTATCAGCAACAGCAGCAGCAGCCAGCAAATACAACAACTACGACCCAGGTCATCAAATACGTGGACGTTTCCCATAGCCCTGTTGTCATAAATGGCAATAGCAACGGCCAAAAACAACAACAACAACAACAGGAGCACCATCAACTACAGCCACTACAAATCATGCCGCAACAGCGTCGCCATCAACAACAACAACGGCAAAATCATCAAACACAGCGACGCATTCAAACAACGCCACCCAACGGCAGCAAATATAAAAGGATACCAGAAATCTTTTTACCAACGGTTCCGGATATCAAACCGTTCATTGATAGGCTAAAGAGTGACCACAGCATTGGTGAGTTCACCACCAAATCAGTAGGCAAATACGGCCTGAGAATCCTATCGAGCGATTCAAACACATATAATGCCGTCTTGAAGGTATTACACAGCGATGACATCACATTGCACACTCACCAACCTAAAGGTGATAAAGGCTACCGAGTTTTGATTCGAAAACTCCATCACACAACGCCATACAATGATATTAAGTATGAGCTTGAATCACTGGGCTTCAGCGTACGCTATATAAGCGTAATCAAACAACACCGTTCCAACAAGCCACTGAACATTTTTCATGTTGAACTGCACCCAACACCAGATCGCAGTCACATGAAAATCCATAAATTGGAACGCCTGGGCAGTCAGGAAATTGAAGTCACCAAATATGAAAAGACACGTGAACCGGCACAGTGTCAGAGATGCCAAATATTTGGTCATACAAAGAATTACTGTCGACGCAATTACAAATGCATGAGATGCGCAGGAGATCACGATTCTAAGGCGTGCCCAAAGCCACGACACCTGCCAGCCAAATGCGCCAACTGCGGCCGGGCGCATATAAGCATTTATAAAGGTTGTGCCGCCTACATAAAGGCACGCAACAATATGTTTGGACCAAAGGACTACAACCCGACGCAGCTTCAGCGACAGCAAGAACAACAATTACGCCAACAACGCCCAACAAATGGCCAGCAACAACAACAACAACGAGGGCAGCAACAACAACAGCAACGGCACCAACAACAACGTCGGCCTCAACATCGCCACCAACAACAACAACAACAGGAGCATCAACATCAGCAGCAACTACGGCATCAACGGCAAGAGCAACAACAAATATCAAAAATCGTCGATGCCATTATGCCCACTGGCAACAAAGAAAAGCAATTGCCCAAACAATCGGGGCAACAGCGAGAGCAAGCAAATCCGTTTAAACCAGGACACAGGAGTGATGCCAACAACATCAACGGCACATCCCTAGCAGCAAACAACATCAGCAGCAAACCTGTCACACAGAATCCTGCCGAAAACCATCTGGCTAGGTTACAAAACAAGCTCAAGCTGGAACAACTAAGGCTAAAGAAGCGCAACCTGCAAACGGAGCGCCAGTCAGCAGCATCAACAGTCATATCTCCAAGTCCCCCTGCAGCGCAAGACACCATTAGCCAATCTGACGAAATTACCGAGATCACATCATCCATAACTTCAGAGTTAACTCTGCCGTCGTCAGAACCAAGCTCCCAAGCTATTACAAGGCTTGAGACAAAATTGGACACGCTATTGGATTCAATCACTAAGTTAATCAACATTAACACATCGCAAACTGCAAGGAGGATGGAAACGGGCTCAACATCTACGTCCGTCGACTCTGCTGCCAACAACAATAAGGATGCGTGTTTTTAATGCCTAAAACATGCACTTCAATGTAACATCACGCATACTGATGACTGGACGAATGGGTTGCCGCACTCCAGCGTTTATGAAAACGCCAACACCTGTATTCATACGCTGTCGAAACACACATGCGGTTATACCCGGTAAATACAAGCGCTTTTTTGCTTAACATTGTCTTTTTGTATTTTTATCAGAGCAACATATGAAGTACAAAAAGCCTGGACACTACACATTGGAAGCGCACCAACACTATTCTGGTGCGACGCGGCATTGCTCTGTGGCCCTCTCCAATGGTTCCATTACTAGTGCCTGGCCGCCTACATCATACGGGCGTGTCTGCGCTTCATCGCCACTGGATATGCCTGATGCCTGGGCGTGCGCTAACAAATTCACCATTTTATGGCACCGAGACGCACCGCTGGCATCTAGTGCATGTCCAACAAATCCGACTGATGACGGCAAACAACGCAATAATGAGGCTCCATCAGGTGATTCTCGTCCAAATCCGGCGTATTTTCGGCGCATTATTGCCGAATTGTTGACCATCACAAAATACATGCCATTTTGCCGACGAAAACTACATGATGACCGATGCCGCCGATGATGTCACTGATGATATTTTCTTCATCAACAATTACGGGCGGCCCACATACATAAGCGCTATAACATCAGCGCCACAGATGATCGATGCGCCCACGACGGTTGGAATCAATAAAGCAGCCACATCTGATATGCCTGGTGCTTGGGCGTGTGCTAATAAATTCACCATTTTATGGCACCGAGACGCACCGCTGACATCCAGTGCATATCCAAAAATTCCGCCAATTAAAAAAAAATTCAGCAGGGATGCTCCATTTGGCGATCCTGATCCACATTCGGCGTTTGCTTGGCGATTTATTGCCAAATCAACACGCCATTGCAATACACGCCGTGCAGTCGACGGGAAAAACATCATGTGGCTGGTCGTCGACGTCGCTGACGGCGACCAATATTTATCAAAATACGGGCTTCCACACACATCAGCGCCACAGATGATTGCTGCATGAAGACCAGGAAATACACGCTGACGTCCATCGTTGCTGCAATTAAGTTAATTATAAGTAATTTTATAATAGACTGCGCTTCACGCTTCAATATTTTTTTCGACCGCCATTTAATTCGCACTAATACTAACATATGCGAACGATATTGCCACATCTTGGCATTTATCACATCAGGGCTGCCAGATTAGGGTTTAGCATGTACATGACATTTAGCTGCATGCTATGATTGCCGTGCTGTAGTTTGCTAATTTAACATTATGTTGTTGTTAAAATGTTAGGTTTGAACTTACTCGCTAAACGCACATATCCTCATAGCACCTGAATGACGCGTACATTATATGTTGAATGTTTATATTTGACAATTTTGCCCCTGACTCCGACAACAAAAGCAGCCGACTTCTTTGGCTGACTTTGAGCAATACATAGGTCCAGTCATATACATGTTGTCAAATCTGATAATTAAGACGGACGCGCGGAGAAAATAGAAGATCACTGACAGTTATTTTTTGTAAAAAAATAAGACATTTTAAGTTAGAGTGATCGCGTATTTTGTCGCTTCTCTTTACTTCAATATTTTCATGTAATTCTAGTAATGGTAGTGTTAATGTTAATTTGCCCAGCCACAACATTGTCTATGTGAGCTGCGGCGAAATACTCTGTACAAAAGTCGTATGTTGAGCGTCGAGTCGAGCAGACGTGCTTTTTCTCGCGCATAGAAATTATCATAAAGTGTAATAGCAATTATGGGGCAAACGCCACCGATTTATTGTGCCGACTTACCCATTAAGAAACTGAATTACGAACAATAAAAAGAGCGCGACTCAGCTGCGCAGGCTTGAAAATAGCCACGATTGAAAAAAAGTGTTCATTTGTCAATAGAATGTTTTGTTTAAATGTAATAAATCCACGCAATTACGTGTGTGAGCGCAATTAAAGTGAATAATTGTGCGTTTATCAAGGCTTGAGAAAATTTTTCTTTTCACTGACGCCGCGTCGCCATCTTGTCGCGATTGGAAAGGAAAATTGAAGAAAATATTAATCTCTCGCCAATAGACATGAGCATTATTATGGAGGCTGGTGCAGCAGATCCAATGGTCAATCCCAATGGGAATCCTGACCTAATTCTTGACGAGTGTATATCTCTAACCTCCAGCACCGACATGAACCTGAGCACTCGGTCCATCGCTGGCACATCGATGGATACGTCGATACACGGGTCTTGGTTCACCTCGGATGGTGATATTGGTGCAGTCGCCGGCGCCACCGTAGACGCCCACAACGACCAGAATCAGACCCTAACCGAAGATCCTCTAGGTTATGTTCCAGAAACCGAGGACAGCGATGGCGATTCTGTGCCAACTCTTTTGCCAATTAAGAGTAAGTACCCGCTGACCAAGGAGAATTTACACACACACAGTAATACAAATGGCGCAAATTCGCCGCAACATACACACACTAATGCCACAAACATCGGCATTAGAGTCAGCGCAATTCCCTCTCATGCTCCCGCCCATACACACACACATGCTCATACTCTCTCATCTTTTTTTGAGCAACGAAACGACGCCACTCCAGAGGTCACTCAACTGCCGACAAATACAAAAAGGAACGGCAAATCACCAACTACAACACAGTCGCGACAAATTGCTCATTTGTCGCCAACCACAGATGAAGTCAGCGAGCCAACTGTTGCCACTATGACGACGCGACAAATCGCTCATATGTCGCCAACTATAACAATAAGTGACGAACCTCTGGCTACACTGCAGCTGCGACAAAAAACGCAGCAACAACAACAACAACAGAAGCAACAACATAATAACTCTAGCGCAAACAGCGTTAATGCATCAATAAAATTAAATGTAAATATTAATTCAACCCCAAATGACAAATCCATTAATATGGTAACACCAAATGCAACCATGGATGATATGGATGATATTCTACTGCGACTAAATGACGAGCTGGATCAACGGAAGCAACATCAACAGCAGCAACAGCGTCAGCAACTACAACAATTTGAGCAGCAGCAAATGGAACTGCAGCAACTGATAACACCAACAATTCAGGCAAACCGAAGAAGACGCTTACCAATAACCCTGACGCCGGACTCTGACATGGCCACTGAAACGTCCCTGGCCCTATCCCGAACACCAAACGAATTAAGCTCAGTTGGCGCATGGCTAGTCGATGTACCGCCTATTCTTCCTCACGAGCTCACCATCAAGCCATTAATCTACAATCCGAACCGCAAAGTGCTGGCCCAGTCAACTAATATGACGGATGTATGCATCTCGCCACTTAAAAGAAGGCACTACGTCCTGGAATCTGATGCGGACACAGATACAGATATAGAAGCTGATACGCTTGTAGAGAACGTCGACGGCAATGAAGACACACCCAACACCAAAACTTACAAGCTACTAATGGAAACACCTGTCTTCAAAAGTCGCCCTGCCAAAGATATTCAGCAGGAAGCTCGACGCATCAAACTGGACTTCTGCGAAAATGCTGCTGCCACAAACATTTCAACCGAGCAGCCCCCATTGGAGCCTCAACAGCAATCTCAACAACAATCTGCGCATCAACACCTACTACCGAACAATCAGCAACAACAGCAGCCTGAATTGGAACAACGGAGTAGTGAACAACAATGGCGTCAGCATCAACAGCAGCTGCAACTGCAACAACAACATCAACAACAATTGCAACAACAAGAGCAGCAAATACAACAGCAGCTACAGTTGCAACAACAGCAGGAGCAACAGAAACAGCAGGAGCAACAACAACAACAGGAGCAACAGAAGCAGCAGGAGCAACAGGAGCAACAGGAGCTACAGCGGCGTCAACAACAACAACAGCAAGAGCAAGAGTTGCTACGGCAGCAACAAAAAAAGCTGCTCCACCAACAAGAGCTTCAACAACAACAACAGCGGCAGCAACAACAACATCAACAACAACGGCAGCAACCATCGCCAATGCAACACCAACAGCAACAGACAAGCATCACCACCAATGGACATGACGGCATAATTGAAGCCCCACCCATCTTTCTGCCATTGGTACCAGCCATTAAGCCATTGCTTGAAAAATTACAAGGCATAGGGGTTGCGGGAAAATTCTCGACAAAATCCATTGGCATAAAAGGGCTCAACATTCATTCCAGCGATATGCCAACATACAAAGCAATACTGCAAGCACTCGATAAGGACAACACACAGCTGCATACGCATCAAGCCAAATGCGATAAAGGCTTTAGAATACAAATCCGCAATTTGCATCATACAACGCCTCGTGAAGATATAATAACTGATCTTACTAACCTTGGCTACACGGTTCGCTTCTTAAGTACTGTCAAACACCACTCTACTGGCAAACTTTTGAACATATTCGACGCAGAGATTCAAACCAAGCCTGATGACAGCCATGACAAGATACTCGGTACCCAGCAATTGGGTAATCAGACGGTTCTGATCGAAAAAATGGACAGGCCACGCGATCCGGCACAGTGCCACAGATGCCAAAAGTTTGGGCATACAAAAAATTATTGTAGGCGCCCATTTATCTGCATGAAATGTGCGGGAAGACATATGTCAACGGCATGCACAAAACCCCGACATTTACCACCCAAATGTGCAAACTGTGGACGTAATCACATCAGCTGCTATAAAGGTTGCATAGCGTATAAAAAAGCGAGTGGCCTACTGCCTAGACCCGCCAAGATGTCTGAACAGCCTCAGCAACAGCATCAACGGCAACAGCAACAACGCTACCCATACAAACAGCTAAGGTCTACAAGTCAGCGTCAACCAGCAGGTAAACATCATCATCACCTGCAGCAACAACACCAGCAACAACATCAACGGCAACAGCAGCATCATCAACAGCGGCAACAACTACATCCACGGCAGCAGCAGCAGCGAAATCAGCAGCAACGGCATCATCAGCAGCATCAACAACAACAACAGCGCACAGGTCTCTCATACAGTTCTGTTGTCCGAAATGGCAATCCTTTTGCTGCTAAACAAAAACAACAACAGCAACAATATAGCCAACAACGGCAACAGAACCAACAACAACATCATCAACAACGGCAACATCAACAGCGATCTAATGCCCATAGCAACAGAGACACGACTTATAATGACCAAAGCCATGCACAAGGCCGCAAAACTCAAATAAGTCATCAGCATCAACAACATCAAAGATCTCAACAGCAGCGGCATCCGTTGCCTACAACAGCGTCATCAAAAGTCACTAACAAAACGCCAAAAAAAAGGCAACAGCACTCACAGCATCAGCCCAAACATCAAAGGATACAGGAGCACCAACAGCAACGCTACATGCCAACAACAAAAACCCCTGTAAAAACACCACAAAGGCGCCGTCCACAGCAGCCACAGCGGCAACCCATACAACATCAACAACAGCAATATCAACGACGCCAACAATGGCTGCAACAACGAAAATATGACACAAATGAGAACGCCAATCCAAATACATCAACATACGGTAACAATAGGAAACCGTCAACTCGCCAAATAGCTAGGAATCCGGCTGAAAATCATTTGGCCAAACTTCAACAGCAACTGAGGGATGAGCAGAAACTGCTGCAGCAACAACAACAGCGGCAACAACAACAACAACAGCAACCAACTGCACAACAACAACACCAACCCTCACATCATCAACATCAACGGCAACAAGGCCAACAACAACAGCCCGCCACAGCACACACAGACAACTCAACGAGCACATGGCAATCAGCTCTTGACCTCAACACACAAATGCTCAAAAAGCTGGAAGCTAAATTTGACATGCTGCTATCAAACTTCGCTAAACTCATCAGCCTACAAACTACATCAAGAATGCCTGATGAGCTTACACATCCTACCGATGATGCCAGTCTAATGTCTGTCGGCCATCCAGACGACCATGAACTCGTTGATTTTGATGTCAATGTTGATGTCGATGTAGACGAACAATATAACGCCAATGACTCATTCTATAATGCCTAATACAACCAATAACAATAATATGTCAACCCGCAACACCATTGTTGCAAATATACATCGCACCTGGCATCCCCAGAGCAACAAATACATAAATATTGCTTTTTGGAATGCGTGTGGCGTTGCAAATAAAATAGATGAAGTCACGCTTTACCTGGAGAAAGAGATGATCGACATTATGATAATAGTCGAAACCCGCTTAAATAAAATCAACGAAAACAAACTACAATTGAATGGCTATCAAACACACACCGCCTGCTGTCCAGGCAACAAACGCAAGGGAGGCACTGCACTACTTGTGCGCAACGGTATTCGACATAGTGCTAACGCTCCTATAAGCGAGACATTTGTACAGTCATCTTCAATTGTTGTCTTCTCCAACAACAATGCCGCTAACCCAGCAACGAATACCAATTTCAATAAATATGGAAGTAATTGTCTCGTTATTGCATCAATTTATTGCCCACCATCACACACCTGGACGAAACTACATTTTACCAAACTATTCAAACACTTTGCCAAGCTCAGCATTGATAATAGCGATCTCAAATTTGACGCCGCCAACATTGATAATAGCATATCATCAATCAACTCTACGGCACGCACACCGGCCCCCAAATACATCATATGTGGCGATTGGAATGCAAAGCACCAATGGTGGGGTAACATACGTTCGTGTGCTCGAGGTCGTGCGCTTTATGAGGCTATGCATGCAATAAGAAACTGCAATGTACTTGCTACCGGTGGCGCGACACACTACCCATATGATGTGCGAAAGAGACCTTCTGCAATCGACTTTGCCGTTTATAACGGCCTCGATAATTGCCACAATAGCAATAACAGCAATAGAAGCCGTCCACAGCTTAAAATTAGCTCAACCACAGATCTGGATTCTGACCATCTACCGCTCAGAGTAGATATACCCTTCAATATCGACGACCCTCAGCGACTGCAGCAACAACAACAACGACAACAACAGCAACAAAACAATGAGAGTCAACGCGATAGAAAAAAAGGAAGTATCTTGCCACGCGGCGCTAACATCGAATTGTTTAAAACAACTCTCGATCGTTTGATTAATCTAAATACCGATTACAACACAGCGCTCGACATCGACGATACCATTGACATTCTGATGCGGAACATTGATTTGGCAGCTGAAGCCGCAACCAAACACCTGCGTACGCATACGCGCCCAACTACAAGAGCACGCAGGTCGAATGGCCGTTATCATGGGCATCAAAACCAAAGCCGGCACCATCAACAACAACAACTACAGCGGCAACAACATCAAACTCAGCGACGCCCACAGCAACAACAACGTCTCCTGCATACACAACTAGACAGGCGCACGGCCAGGCTATTGGAATTGAAACGTCTAGCGAAATATAACTTGATATCTACAAGAACAACTGCCGCTAGACATTTCTACAGAACTATCCAAAATAAGCTATGCAAAGCATTAATAAGTCTGAGAAACCAGAGATTGAATAAATTATTCGAAGGCATCGACAAACGCGACCGCTACAAAATGCAAAAGCTTTGGCAGCTTACCTCCAGCGTCAAAAGACAGCCACAGCCGGACTGGCCAATAAAAATCCATAACCACTTGACGCCTCCATCACTGACCATAACGTCAAACACAAATGCATCCCGACCTACGTTTAGATGGTCAAGGACTGCGCTTGAAAAGGCTGACGCTTTTGCCGATCACCTGGAGGGAAGATTTAGCCCCAAGCTAACCAACACAATTGATGAGCGAACAACCATCTTACGCGCGACAAAAGACTTATATTTGGCTAAATCCCTAAAGCAACAGCAGCAGCAACAGCAACATCATCAACAACAACAGCAGCAACAATCGCTCCAACAACCAACCTGCACTAGCGCCAACATTTTCAAACCAGTCACAATAAGCGAGCTAGAAGCGATAATAGCTGCTCTTGAAACGGCGAAATCTCCTGGACCTGATGCGCTGGACAATAAAACGATCAAGCTGCTCACCAAAAAAGCGATTATATATATAGCTAATATATATAACGCGATGCTGCGCTACTGTTACTTTCCGCGCGCCTGGAAACATGCCGCAATCACAATGATTCTCAAACCAGGCAAAGATACATCCGAGTTGTCATCATACCGGCCCATCAGTCTGCTGCCAGGATTGTCAAAAATCTTCGAAAAAATACTCATGGCTCGTCTCTTCAATATAGCTGATTTTGCCAACGCAGTGCCATCATACCAATTTGGGTTTAGACGAGAACACGGCACCGAGCAACAATTGGCCAGAGTAACGCAGCATATACTTAAATCATACGAAGAAAAAAAATATTGCTCAGCCATTTTTCTGGATATATCCGAAGCCTTTGACCGTGTATGGCATGACGGCCTAATGCACAAACTGACCAAATTGCTGCCGCCAAACTACATTAAAATCCTTGAATGTTATCTTACTGGGCGCACCTTTTGCGTCAGCACGAACGACGGATATTTATCCAAAATTGGAAAAATAACAGCAGGCATACCGCAAGGAAGCGTCTTGGGTCCAATACTCTACACCATTTATGCGTCAGACATGCCTCTTCCGAACATCTTAAACGACAACATCAACGTACGTTCCTACAATACAGATGATGACGATAAATCACACGGTATGTTATTATCCACCTATGCGGATGATACAGTCATCATGTGCTCTAACACCTTTGCTAATACTGCTGTCTCCAAAAACAACCAGTACCTTTGCCATTTTGTTAAATGGGCTAAAAAATGGTGTATTAGCATAAATGCTAAAAAGACTGGCCACGTTCTATATACGTTGAGGCACAATAGCGATGTCAACATAAGACGCACGCCAACAATTGATGGCGAAAACATACCTACGCTAAACAAGCACACGTATTTGGGCGTCATAATGGACAAAAAACTTACCCTTGCTGCTCATATCGCCCAGCTCCGCGGCAGATTAAGAGCCAGAACTTCAAAAATGAATTGGCTTTTAGGCCCAAACAGTATGCTGAATAACGAATGCAAGGTAATTCTAATCAAGCAATTAATTATGCCATTATGGCAATATGCCTTACCCGTATGGGGTGCTCTCTGCTCTGAACATCAAATAAATCGCATACAAACCATGCAGAGCGCACTGATTAGAAAAACTGTCCGAGCCAACAGGTACACTAGAAACGAGGTAATTAGAGCCAAATTCAACATACCCACCGTAAACGAATCATTTATGGCAACAAGCAAGCGATTTACAAATTCACTATCTATACATGTAAACCCAGAGGCACGCAAATTGTTTACCAATCCATACGTGCCACATCGTTTGCAAAG
Source organism: Scaptomyza graminum (assembly GCA_018901835.1). Taxonomy (NCBI): domain Eukaryota; kingdom Metazoa; phylum Arthropoda; class Insecta; order Diptera; family Drosophilidae; genus Scaptomyza; species Scaptomyza graminum. Next base: position 19,657 of record JAEIFL010000046.1, read on the forward strand.
GCCGAGATACACAAAGCAATTATCAGAAATAGTGCGACCGCTGCAACAAACGTTAGCGCAAAATCAAGCTCAACAATCGCAACAGCAACAACAACACCACGAGATTCGCCAGCCTCGATCTGCTCCATCATCCTTCCCTCAAGCGCACGAACTACAACAGGATCAACGACTGCGTCAGCAACAACAGCAAAACTACATAAACTCGTTGCCAACCCTACTGCGTTTGGAAGAGGAAGAGCTACAACTAAACAGAGAACGAGCTGCGGCCGAAAAACATGTGCAACTGTTGAAACGATTGTACAGGCAAAACCTTAAAAACCCGCATCCGCCTAGATTTGATGAACAGCAAATAAATTCGCTAAGAAGACGACTGTTGAGCGGCTATACAACCAGAGACATCGTGATCGCTAGAATCTATGGCCAACCGTCAATAATACAACGTATTATTCTACCAGATTACGAAGGTGATGATGCGGCTCGGGATACCTTCTTGGCATCTTTATCACCTGAACGCCCTGCTGTCCCAACTTCAATTACCCATCTGGACGCTGATCAATCAACAATAATAATCATAGAGGATGACCTACTGCAGCAACAACAACAGCCCCATAGCCTGCTACAACAACAGCAACTATTACAACGGCAGAACACACAACAAGTGCAGCTCCTGGAACAAGGCATTGTATCGGTCCAACATAGGCTCCTAGACGCCATCGACGAGGCCCACACCAGCAACAACAGCAATAATATCGTCGACGTGGCCAATATAAATAGCATTAGTGCCACCCACAACAGCGCTAGCCATGCTCCTACGAATACTGCATCCAATGGCAACAATAACGGCAAATACATCAACATGCACACCAATGACGAAATGGTTGCTCGCCACCCCAGCAATCCCATTGAACACAGCCGTGCATTGACAAAAAGAGGACGTTTATTGGGTCGCCGCATACCTGCAATTATGAATACATTAATGCTCATTCTTATACGCTGGCCAATGTTATTCGCGGCTTACCCGGTAATTACAACAAACTCTTGCTTAACTTCCTTGCCGTTTCTTGTATCTTCACAGAGCAGTACCAAAAACTCGATCATCATCCATTGGAGGCGTACCAACGCTTATTGGTACAATGCGGCATTACACTGTGCCCCCATCCAATGGTCCCAGCATGGCACCCGACCGCCTGAATCCTGTAGATGTACTTATACTCATGTGCGTGTAACTGCGTCTCTCCGGCAGCCGTTGCTTGTTAAATGCACCCTGGCTTACAATTGCCAATTTGTTGGAGGGCGTCAACAGGCTCGTCCGATGATAACGGCTGCCAACGCAAAATATGCTCGACGACAGACAATTTTGGCCCGCAACTGTAGTTCCCATGACGCCCGGATACAGGAAGCCAGCCACGATTCGATATGCCTGATGCCTGGGCGTGCGCTAACAAATACACCATTTTACGGCACACAGACGCACCGTCGGCATCCAGTGCATATCCAACAATCCCGGCTGATGAGGATCAATTATGCAGGAGGGATATCTCATCCAGCGACTCCTGTCCAAATCCGGTGCGATTTCGGCGTTTTATTGCCGAATTGTCGATCATCGCAAACGCACGCAAGCAGCCGACGATAAAAACAACATATGACCGACGCTGACGTCGGCGTCTCTGCCGATGTTATTTCATTATCAACTACAACGGACGCCACACACACACATCAGCGCTACAGATGATATTGCGCCCACGACGATTGGAATCAACGAAAACGGCCATCACTCGATATGCCTGGTGCTTGGGCGTGTGCTTACAAATACACTATTTTACGGCACCTAGACGCACCGCTGACATCCAGTGCATATCCAACGAATCTGGCTGATGATGACCAACAATATATCGGGGACATCTCATCTAGCGATCCTGATCCACTTTCGGCGCATATTCGGCAATTCATTGCCGAATAATTGATTTTTGCAAACACACGCCGCGCAGCTGACGAGAAAATCAACTTGCGGCCAACGCCGACGTCGACGTCGCTGCCAATGTTTTTCTTCGCCAACAAATATGGGCTCCCCACACACATCAGCGCCACGGATGAGTGCCGCATGAATTCCTGATAATTGTGCTGACGTCCAACGATGCTGCAATTAAATTTATTATAAGTTATTTTATAATTTACGGCGCTTCTCGCATACCAAATGTTTTTGTCCGCCATTTAAATTCGCACCAATACAAACATAAGCGAACGATGATGCCACTTCTTGGCAATTATCACACAGGGTAGCCAGACGTGCGCTTGGCATGTACATGACAATTAGCTGCATGCTATGTTGCTGTGCTGTAGTCTGCTAATTTAACATTATGTTATTGTTAAAATGTTAGGTTCGATCTCACTCGCTAAACGCACACACTTTCATAGCACCTGAATGTTGCGTGCATTTTATGTTGAATGTATTCTGACTAAATTGTCCCTGTTCCCCAATTAAAAGCAACCGATAAATGTCGGATTGTCTTTTAGCATACATAGGTCCAGTCATTTATATATTGTCAAGCTTGATAATTAAGACGGACACCTAATGAAGGAATTTCAGATCACTCAGTCTTTTGTAGTTAAGCCAATTAAGTTAGAGTGTATCGCGCGTATCTCTGTTGCTCTTCTTTATTTCTTTTGAGCTGTTTCACAAACAAATGTAACGTAATATGCCCAGCCACAACATTGTCTAGGTGGCTGCGAGCGAACTCTATTGTATCAAAAGTCGTGTTGGTCGCGTTGAGCAGATCAGACGTGTTATAGTCGACGCTCTCCCGCATTATAATATTAATTAGCACTTACGGCGAACCGCCACTGTACTCTGCAACCAAGAAACCGAGAAAATAAAGAGGCGCGACAAGTGCGCAGGCTGCTAATATTTTTAATATTAAAAGCCACTATATTATCGAAAAAAAAAAAGCGAATACACTAATTATTTAATCGACGCAAATACGTGTGTGAATAATTGTGCGTTTTTAGACTTTTAAAAGACTTGCGAAAAAAAAAAATATTTTTCACTGACGCCGCGCCGCCATCTTGCCGCTTAGTGAAAGAATATAATTTTCACTTCTCCTTTCCCGATCTTCTGGTGCAATTTTCTCGCCTTTTTCTCACCATGCCGGATACGGAAAAGGTCACGATCGACGACTCCTCCACGATTGAGGATTTTGTCCATGATCTGAAGACTCGCCCAGGCATCGAAACAACCAAGTTTCTGCCAATTCCGGTTAATCTTGCCTGCAAGAGCCTCGCTGTGAACCAGTTCTATGAACAACCCACGGCTTCGGGCACAATCTGGACAGTCATCTCGGACTCAGAATCTGAAGCTGATCATCGGCCTCAACACAGCCCCCCGGCCCCATAACATCGATGTGTCCATGTCCGAGGACTGGCACAATACAGCCAACGATGCTGCCGCCACCGCCATTGCCCTTGGCGAGCAGGCATCACTGGAATCCGCATCGGATTCCTCCTCAACACACAGCACCCTAGCGGACGTAGTGATTGAGTTCGGTAAGCGATTTAGCAGCGTAGCCAAATATAGCGCCGAGGTTGTAGCGGCCCGGGAGGCGGCAAAAATGGGCCCAACAAATGGTCCCACAGCAACTACAATGGTCGGATCCCCTAGCGTTCCGGCCACCACCAACAACAACAACATCAACACCGAGAATGACCGAGTCGTTGGCGAGAATGGTGCTGTCGATGGCGCTCACGTAGACGCCCATATCGACCATAACCTCAAAACATCGAGGACGCCGGCGCCAAAATTGGCGCAAAATTGCCCGCCCAGCAACAGCGGCACTTATCAGAAGAAATGGCGACCAGAACAAGTAGGTACAGAAGAGTACAAGGAGTATAATCGCATATTGGAGGAGAAGCGATTACACATAATAGCCACCAATACCGCCAAACGGAAAATGGAGAATTTGAAAGCAAGGCATATGGAAAAAACACCCTCCAATACAGTCAAACGCAGGCTAATCATTTCGCCGCAATTGAATACGCCCATAGCGTCTGCTCGCACCAAAGAGCAGAAGCGTTCTCTTGAGGCCCGTGACGATGAGAGCGCGTCAATTCCAGTTAATTCGCCGCAGCGCATACTTGCGCAAACCACCACCACCAACATCAGCAGCGGCAACAACAACATTATTGAGAGAGAGAGTACAGGCCAGCCACAAAGCCAATACAGTTACAACCACAAACGAGCTGAAGATCCCGCTCTCACTCTCGCTCCGCCTCTCACTCACACATACACACAAAAGCGTAAGCAGAAAAACGCATCAACTACAACGCATACTGCAGCAACTAACGAGGTAACCACAAAACCGACGCCCATTACAAAAACTACAAAAATATTTTGTAGCAAACCGCGCAGCGACAAAAAGGCCAACACGACAGTTGCAAAAAGTAGTGCAAATAATAGCGACGTCCATGGCCAAACTACAACATCAGATGAGCCTCAACAACAACAACAACAGCAGCCACCGCTACAGCAACAGCAACTACAGCAACATCAACTACAACAGCAACGGCAGCAACAAGGTAATCCAACAAAAAACCAAACCATCGGTTCTTGGTTGGAAAAAGTACCACCGCTGCTACACTCAGAATTGGATATACCGTCCGTCGCGTCCCTTACAACAACAGCTCCACCACAAATGCCAATAAAGGCAAAGCGAAAAATCATCGAAGTGGACGACGATGAGACGATTGATGCTACTGAATATTCTGAACATAGCAGCAACAACAACGAATGCAGCTTGGAGATGGAGGATGAAATTGAGGATGATGGCGATCCCGATTATGTGGACATCAATTCCGGTTGCTCCGATGGCGACTACTCTGATGATTCCTATCGTATGGATGAAGATGAGATGACCCTTGATGGTATGCGTTTTGCGGATTACGCCCATTTGCTACGCAAGCAAATGGCACTACGTGCTCCGCCTCGTCGCGCCAAAGGTCGCAAACAAACCACCATAAATCCACCACCACCATCACCAACAACAACAACAACAACAGCAGCAGTAGTTGTAGCTGCATCAACAACAACAACTTCCTCTACGGAAGCAGCAATTGCAAACCACCAAAAGTTGCAGCAACGGCGACATCAGCAATTGACAAAACGGCGCAAGCTTGAGCTAGGCAAGGAGGAGGAGTATCAGCAACAGCAGCAGCAGCCAGCAAATACAACAACTACGACCCAGGCCATCAAATACGTGGACGTTTCCCATAGCCCTGTTGTCATAAATGGCAATAGCAACGGCCAAAAACAACAACAACAACAACAGGAGCACCATCAACTACAGCCACTACAAATCATGCCGCAACAGCGTCGCCATCAACAACAACAACGGCAAAATCATCAAACGCAGCGACGCATTCAAACAACGCCACCCAACGGCAGCAAATATAAAAGGATACCAGAAATCTTTTTACCAACGGTTCCGGATATCAAACCATTCATTGGTAGGCTAAAGAGTGACCACAGCATTGGTGAGTTCACCACCAAATCAGTAGGCAAATACGGCCTGAGAATCCTATCGAGCGATTCAAACACATATAATGCCGTCTTGAAGGTATTACACAGCGATGACATCACATTGCACACTCACCAACCTAAAGGTGATAAAGGCTACCGAGTTTTGATTCGAAAACTCCATCACACAACGCCATACAATGATATTAAGTATGAGCTTGAATCACTGGGCTTCAGCGTACGCTATATAAGCGTAATCAAACAACACCGTTCCAACAAGCCACTGAACATTTTTCATGTTGAACTGCACCCAACACCAGATCGCAGTCACATGAAAATCCATAAATTGGAACGCCTGGGCAGTCAGGAAATTGAAGTCACCAAATATGAAAAGACACGTGAACCGGCACAGTGTCAGAGATGCCAAATATTTGGTCATACAAAGAATTACTGTCGACGCAATTACAAATGCATGAGATGCGCAGGAGATCACGATTCTAAGGCGTGCCCAAAGCCACGACACCTGCCAGCCAAATGCGCCAACTGCGGCCGGGCGCATATAAGCATTTATAAAGGTTGTGCCGCCTACATAAAGGCACGCAACAATATGTTTGGACCAAAGGACTACAACCCGACGCAGCTTCAGCGACAGCAAGAACAACAATTACGCCAACAACGCCCAACAAATGGCCAGCAACAACAACAACAACGAGGGCAGCAACAACAACAGCAACGGCACCAACAACAACGTCGGCCTCAACATCGCCACCAACAACAACAACAGGAGCATCAACATCAGCAGCAACTACGGCATCAACGGCAAGAGCAACAACAAATATCAAAAATCGTCGATGCCATTATGCCCACTGGCAACAAAGAAAAGCAATTGCCCAAACAATCGGGGCAACAGCGAGAGCAAGCAAATCCGTTTAAACCAGGACACAGGAGTGATGCTAACAACATCAACGGCACATCCCTAGCAGCAAACAACATCAGCAGCAAACCTGTCACACAGAATCCTGCCGAAAACCATCTGGCTAGGTTACAGAACAAGCTCAAGCTGGAACAACTAAGGCTAAAGAAGCGCAACCTGCAAACGGAGCGCCAGTCAGCAGCATCAACAGTCATATCTCCAAGTCCTCCTGCAGCGCAAAACACCATTAGCCAATCTGACGAAATTATCGAGATCACCTCATCCATAACTTCAGAGTTAACTCTGCCGTCGTCAGAACCAAGCTCCCAAGCTATTACAAGGCTTGAGACAAAATTGGACACGCTATTGGATTCAATCACTAAGTTAATCAACATTAACACATCGCAAACTGCAAGGAGGATGGAAATGGGCTCAACATCTACGTCCGTCGACTCTGCTGCCAACAACAATAAGGATGCGTGTTTTTAATGCCTAAAAACATGCACTTCAACGTAACATCACGCATACTGATGACTGGACGAATGGGTTGCCGCACTCCAGCGTTTATGAAAACGCCAACACCTGTATTCATACGCTGTCGAAACACACATGCGGTTATACCCGGTAAATACAAGCGTTTTTTTGCTTAACTTTGTCTTTTTGTATTTTTATCAGAGCAACATATGAAGTACAAAAAGCCTGGACACTATACATTAGAAGCGCACCAACACTATACTGGTGCGACGCGGCATTGCTCTGTGGCCCTCTCCAATGGTTCCAGTACTAGCGCCTGGCCGCCTACATCATACGGGCGTGTCTGCGCTTCATCGCCACTGGATATGCCTGATGCCTGGGCGTGCGCTAACAAATTCACCATTTTATGGCACCGAGACGCACCGCTGGCATCTAGTGCATGTCCAACAAATCCGACTGATGACGGCAAACAACGCAATAATGAGGCTCCATCATGGTGATTCTCGTCCAAATCCGGCGTATTTTCGGCGCATTATTGCCGAATTGTTGACCATCACAAAATACATGCCATTTTGCCGACGAAAACTACATGATGACCGATGCCGCCGATGATGTCACTGATGATATTTTCTTCATCAACAATTACGGGCGGCCCACATACATAAGCGCTATAACATCAGCGCCACAGATGATCGATGCGCCCACGACGGTTGGAATCAATAAAGCAGCCACATCTGATATGCCTGGTGCTTGGGCGTGTGCTAATAAATTCACCATTTTATGGCACCGAGACGCACCGCTGACATCCAGTGCATATCCAACAATTCCGGCTATTGATGACCAACCATGCAAGAGGGATGCTCCATTTGGCGATCCTGATCCACATTCGGCGTTTGCTTGGCGATTTATTGCCAAATCAACACGCCATTGCAATACACGCCGTGCAGTCGACGGGAAAAACATCATGTGGCTGGTCGTCGACGTCGCTGACGGCGATCAATATTTATCAAAATACGGGCTTCCACACACATCAGCGCCACAGATGATTGCTGCATGAAGACCAGGAAATACACGCTGACGTCCATCGTTGCTGCAATTAAGTTAATTATAAGTAATTTTATAATAGACTGCGCTTCACGCTTACCAAATATTTTTTTCGATCGCCATTTAATTTGCAAACATATGTGAAAGATATTGCCACTTTTTGGCATTTTATCAGGGTTGCCGTATTTGCATTTAGCATGTACATGGCATTTAGCTGCATGCTATGTTGCTGTGCTGTAGTCTGCTAATTTAACATTATGTTATAGTTAAAATGTTAGGTTCGATCTCACTCGTTAAACGCACACACCCTCATAGTACCTGAATGTTGAGTACATTATATATGTTGGATGTTTATTTGACAAATTGCCCTTGACTCCGAACAACAAAAGCAACCGATTGAATCGGTTGTCTTTTAGCATACATAGGTCCAGTCATTTATATATTGTCAAGTTTGATAAGTAAGACGGGCGTTTAAGGAGAAATATTAGATCACTCACGACAGTTATTAACATAAATAAGCCATCAAGTTAGAGTGTATCGAACGCGTACTGTGTGTCGCTTCTTTTATTTGTATGTGTAACATCTGTTTCATATGTTTAAACTGTAAATAAGCTGCCCAGCCACAAAATTGTCTTAGGTGGCTGCGAGCATACTCCTTCTGAGTCGTATTTTGAGCGTTGAGCGGGCCGGACGTGCTTTGTCTCTCGCGAAATCTGTAATAGGCAAAAAATTGTTAAATTAATTTTGGGCAAACGCTGCCATTTATTGTGCCGATTTACCAATTTAAGAAACTGAATTACGAACAAATAAAGAGCGCGACTCAGTGCGCCGGCTTGAAATATAGCCACGATTGTCATATCTCCAAGTCCTCCTGCAGCGCAAGACACCATTAGCCAATCTGACGAAATTACCGAGATCATCTCACCCATAACTCCAGAGTTAACTCTGCCGTCGTCAGAACCAAGCTCCCAAGCTATTACAAGGCTTGAGACAAAATTGGACACGCTATTGGATTCAATCACTAAGTTAATCAACACCAACACATCGCAAACTGCAAGGAGGATGGAAATGG
>JAEIFL010000047.1:0-26769 GCA_018901835.1 Scaptomyza graminum
AATGACCAAATCATTACCAAATCATTACCATTTGTTAACAATAGTCTGTTAAGAACGGTTTTTCTTAATCCATGAACATTTGGTCATGATTTATGAACGAACCTCGTTCGGTTATTATGAACGGTTTGGTCATAATTCGTTCTAAAATAAAGAACATTTCGGTCTTAACATATGAACGGTTTGTTCTTGTTTTAAGAACTTTTTGGTCTTAATTTATGAACATAATGTTGTTGATTTATGAACATTTTATTCATAAATTAAAAACATTTCGTTCTTGTTTTCTTACCATCTTGTTCTCAATTTATGAACGAAATGTTCATAGATCAACAACATTATGTTCATAAATTGAGAACATTTCGTTCTTTTTTTTTACCATCTTGTTCTCAATTTATGAACGAAATGTTCATAGATCAACAACATTATGTTCATAAATTGAGAACATTTCGTTCTTGTTTTTTTACCATCTTGTTCTCAATTTATGAACGAAATGTTCATAGATCAACAACATTATGTTCATAAATTGAGAACAAGATGTTCTTGTTTTGCTTGATTTAACAAATAAAAAAACATGTTGTTGTATTTATTTTTATTTATTTATGTAATTTTTTTTATATATATTTCGTATTTAAATTACAAATTACAAAAATCTTACAACTATTTTTTTTAAACACAATAAATCAAATATATTTAACCCTAAAGTATGTTTTCCCGTTATTCATTGGGTAAAGGTGAATAGGCGGGCTTATAAAGTCAATTATATTCTTACAACTTAATTGTTCAGCCAAGTTTAAAGTTTCATACGCCTGCAGATGAACATTAAATTCCTTAATGTTTACATTGTTACATATTACATAAATATTTTTGTCTTCAATAACAAACATTTTAATCTTAAAAATTTCAATACATTTTGGATTCTTATACACTAAATAATTGTTACTTTTATACGTTGTTTCTTTAAAGCATAATTCATAGCAAAAAACACAATTTTTTAAATTAATACTTGTATTTTTCTCCATATATATGTAAACATAGTGATCATTAGGTAAATTAGTCACTTTAAAAAGATCAAAAATTGGAGTCAACCCTTGTTCATGATTCAAAAGAAAATTTGAAAATTTTATTCCTGTTTTTGTGGCCAAAGAAACTGCAGTATTTACTCTAGAATTAATATTACTTAAATATTTTTTTGCCTCTTTGTGCTTCGCTTCAAACCTCATGCTCCACAAGTGTTTAAGCGGCCCACATTTTTTTATAGCTGACGGATAATGCACCATAAAATGGTGTTTTGGTTTTAAATTACCATAAAGACTTGTGTATTTTAAATGATGCTGCTTAATTAAACACTCTAATTTATTTAAATCACTTGTTTCAAAGCTTGACTTGGAAACAATATCAATTATTTGCAAAAGAATTGTAAGTAAAATCCAATGCCTATTATTTACAGGAATCAAATCACCTATCATTAAAGGTAAATAATGAACGAAGCAAATTGTCTCGCTTGCAGTCATTTTTAAATTAAACTTTTTAATTCTTACATAATTTAAATCAATGGATATATTTCCAATTTCATTTTCTCCATATTGGAATAAAGACTTACGGCTGTTTATTGATTTTAAGGATATAATTTTATCTTCAATGAGTCCTAAAAATATATTGCAAATATCGTACGTGCAGACACCTTCGTACAAATCATGCATTATATCAAAACAAAAATTTTCAATTACTTTAAAACTTGCTAGTTCTTCAAAGACACATGCGCTCTTAACACCAGTCTCTTTAAAATTGTCTGCACTTAAATCGTCTATATAGTTTGTTTCATTTCTTAAATAATTAACGTGTTGAGAAAAATCGCGCTGCATTTCTGGCTTAGACCTAGTGCAGACGCGGCAGTATCTTTTCGAGTTAAAAGACTGAACAAAACCCAAGACCGTATTTACAGCTAAATTGTCGCCAACTATAACACCTAAAACAAAATGCACCTTGCGTGTTTTATTATTTGTGACAATTTCTACTCCTTCTTCCAATACCTTAAGCGCTTCTACAAAATTATAATATGATTTTTCACATCCAATAGATTTAATTACTTTAGATGGTACAAACGCGGCTGACAAAATAAACTCAAGTTTTGAACAAATGTATTCTGGCATTGTTGGAAACGAAATATAAGTCCCACAAATGGAAAACGTATGACTACCAAGGGGGTTGTTAACTTGAAAATCATCAAAGTATAAAATATAAGGAATAATTAAATTATATTGAAGGCGCTTAGCTTTATTTATAAATAATTCACCACTGACAAAGTTATCTATGGTCTTGCTATTCATATACTTTTTTGTGTTTTCTAACGTTATATCCAGCAAATTGGGTATTTCAAACATTGACTTAAAATAAAATTTTAAAGGCATTACAGTTATATTAGCGCACTTAGATCCTAAAGTGGGATTACCATGACTTATAACTTCACAAATAACTTCATTTAAAACAAATGATTTCGGTTCATCATATAAATTTAATTCTTTTAGTATTTTAAGCAGTCTGTGTTCAGTTTTAGTATCCTTGTAAGGATCTTCACAGAATCGTAAAATACATTCTAAGTCTTCATTAATTTCGGTGTCGCTTAAGCAGCACTTAACTGCTAAGGATATAGATAAAGTTAAAGACGAAATCAAATTTTGAAAATGAATTGCTCGATTTCGAGGCATTGAACTTGGTTCAAATAAATTAAGCGAAATCTTGAGTGCTTCTCTTTTCAAGTTATTCAAAGATTCAGTGACATTAAATTGATTTTCTTTTACAGTATTTTCAGCCTGTGGTTGTTTGTTTGAATTAACATTGTCGTGAGGTTGTTCCCATTCATTCGTTGTAACCAAAGGAGGAGTTGGGACTATGTAAGTGCTTAATTGTGCTGTTTTATGTTTTTTTTCCAAATGCATTCGAAAATATGTGAAATTTGTGAAAGTTTGAAAACAGCTGCCTTGTACGCAAGTGAGCTTTAAAAATTTTGTAGACAGCAGGTGATCTACTTTAAAATGACAAATGAGAAGAGTTGCTCTTTCGAACTTAAGGGCGCACTTAAAACAGTCATACATTTTGAATCAAATTATATTTGTAGGTTTAAGTTTCATCAGTTTTAGTCTTTTGTAAAGTGTTTATAAGGGACACAACATTTGGCGATTTGAAGTCAAATTTTGTATCAATATTATAGAAAAATTTTTGAATAAATAACCACACAGAGCTACAAGCATCTGTATATTTTAAAGAAAGCACTTGAAAAATCTTGAAACATAGATCTAAGGCAGCCATAAAAGAGCTCGTTTTATACAAATTTTTGTCAAAGTAGACATAGTAGCCCGCAATGGCAACTTCTGCACTTCCGTGCACAATAATAAATGGCTGAACAGTTAAATTTGAATTATAATATTTGTTTACCACGACTTCCATTTGATTTTCATAATCGTTTAATGTTTGCAAACGCGTGACGAGACTTTCCTGAGCATCAATAATTGTAACCTTTTTTGTGCGCTTTCCATATTGGTCCTTTAGGCGTGCCGTAGGTAGTAGAATAGCGTTGAGTAGAATTGTGCACAAATAGTCTTGCTCATCTGTTAAAAAATATTATTGTAAGTAAAAATAACGTGCAGATAAAAAAAGATGCTTAAAAAATTATAAACATACCTATGTTTTTCGAAAATTTTAATTTGGCAAATAACTGCTTGCAAAAGTCATTGTTTATATTTTTTTCGAATATAATATACATATTTGCTTTGAAGGCCTCCCATTTGGAAAATAACAAATGGCCTTTAGAAGGGTACATTATATCAAAGTCTATTTGTATCTGCCAAATGAAAAGTAAAATAAAATATACATATGTATTGAGCAATGTTTTTAAATCTTACCAAGTCTGGTGCTCTGGCATCAAGTAACTTCGACCAAGCCTTTAAGAATTGGCTTCTCTCCAGTACCTTCATGTCGTGCTGTCTTAAATTGTAAGTCTTTTTCCAGCTCTCGCACACATCACTCCAGTTGGAGCTCGCTCTGTTCAGCGTGGCTTTTGTAGCAGTGGCGATTTCAGAATCAAATTCAATCGATTGATTTTCATTAGCTGCAATTTTGGAATTTTCATCGCCTTCCTTGTGGAAAGTCAACTTGCGCTTTTTGCAGTTGTGATTTTTGTATCTGGTAAAAAGCTTGCCGCCAGCATTGTTTTTACCGTTTCGTGGAATATAATAGTAATCCTAAATAAAAAATATTTTTAGTTGATATGATTTTAAATTTAAGCGATTTCTTAATCACCTTCATTCCACTTTCCTTTGGAAAGACTGTGCAAATTTGTTCAAAAATGTCTTCAAAATGAGTAGGCTTTAGAGTCTTACTGTTATATTGAACATCCTCCAAAATGATGTCGATTAAAAGGATTCTGATTTCGCACGATAATTGCTCATTATTTTTGGCGAATTGCAATACAGCAAGCCCCTTCTGTGATTCCAAGAGTAAGTCTTTTAAGTTCTAAAATTTTTTAAAAAATATTGTTAGCATTGTCATCTGTCCTTAATTTGCACAGGGACTGCGCAGATAAAGTTATGAGCAAACAAGTTTTACCTTGCTAAGTATTTTACTAAAAGAATTAGTACTGGATGGGGTCGCGCAGCTAATAGCTGTTTCCAACCAATCTCCGACCTTCTCCTTCACTGAAATTGTGCGGTCATCAATGTTAAACTAAATAAAATTAAGAAATTAGTACGATTACTTTTAAATAATTATGGTTAAGTTTACCTCAGCTTTTCTCCAGTGAAACAATTTCTCCCGAAATTCAGTTCGAATCCCTAAGGGTGGGATTGCCTCGCGAAGATCATCATTGTCTAAATATTTCAAGCTTTTGTACGTTACTTGAGCATCTATTTAGAATTTAAGAATATGTATTAGTTTTTAAATTGTATATTATTAAAAATTAATTATTAAAAAAAAAAACACAAATGACTGCATATTTATGTTTGTATGTACATATGTACATATGCCTACAAATAGTGCATACAGTAACGCGCATAGACAAAAAACGACGACGACGGCGTGAAAGACTCACGCACACACACTTTCAATAATTTTGCATACATACATACATGAATGTTGATGTAGGCTTTACTTAAAATCGGGCACACTTATTAAATTTAATACATCATTTATAACAAACGTTATTTATTGTTGATATTTTAATGCACGCGACGCTTTATACTGTGTTTATGAACAGAAATATTGAGTTTTTTAATTCTTTTTACACGGCGGCATCATCGGTTTTTGTCTATGCGCACGTACATACGTATGTATGTATGTATGTCACTTTGTGAGTTTTGCTGCATCTACAGTTGTTCACATACATATGTATACACATTATTTATACATTTTTTATTAAAACAAAAAAATAGTTTGTAAACAAATAATATACACAATTGTTCAAGAAAAAATTAACTAGCAACAACAAAACATTTTTTTGTCACAGATATGTACATGCCGGCATGTATCATGTACATCAGTGGTGGCCAAAGTCGACGTCCCTATACTCTGAGTATAGGCTACCGGCAGCGACGTCGGCGCTCTTGTGCTCTTGCTTTCGTGTACGTATACGCTGCTCGCTCTTGCTTGCTCGCTCTGCCAACAGAGTTTTCAGAGAATGTTCACGCACACAACCTTAAGGCGCATACTATTGCGTTGGCCACCACTGATGTACATACATATGTGCATGCCGGCCACTGTACATTCAGCAAAACTCACAGTAACGCGCGCTTATACCAAAAGCAAAGACGAAACCGTGGCGACACCGTGATCGTTTTTGTTTTTTCTAAGTATTGCAGAGCAGTTTGCATAAATATATGTATGAGTACCTACATATATATATACATACATATGTATGTACATATATATGTATGTAAGTACAAGCGAAACCTACATATAAACGGACACAGTATAATTTATTAACACCCATTAAATGCATTTAATTTATGCACATTATAATGTTTTTAATGTTTGTAATTATTGCACACGCGTTGCTTAAAGAAAAGCGAATAATATATATGTAAATGTACAGCGTCGGTCCGTAGTGCGTCGTCTTCTTTTTTTGTCGCTACGCTTTTAGTTTTGTATGTACATATGTATGTATGTACATACATATATCTGCATGTATCTGCATACATACATATGTCTGCAGCAAAACTAAAAGCGTAGCGATAAAAAAAGAAGACGACGCACTACGGACCGACGCTGTACATTTACATATATATATGTATGTATATATGTACGTATGTTCACAATTGCGATATTTTCTCTATGTTTTTTTGTAGCACGCATTAATATCTACATATGTATGTACATATATCATCATAATACACTTTTAAAAGTAAACACTATATACGACTTACCATTTAAATACTGTAGCAAGTACGGCATCTCGAAGCTGTCCAGCAGCACAGAAATTTTTTGCACGTCGTCGTCGTCCATTTATATATGTATGTACATATATTTTTTCACTTATGTATGTTATTTCTCTTTTTTCGCTCCACGCACGTTCACCGCTTTACTTAGACTGTGCAGTCAAATTTTTGTCAGCAGCCGACCTACATATTTTTTGCGATCGAACGTAATCGGCTACTAACACAATAGAAAACTGCACACACACGTTCATCGGCTCGAGTTTACCGTTAGTGCATAAGCTTCGGGTGATAAATAAGCAAAAAATGACCAAATCATGACCATTTCATTACCAGCGATCTTAATACAAGAACGAAAGATTATGAACGAGCCCGGTAAAAATCAAGACCAAAATTCGTGATTTTAGAACGTGTTTTTTTTCTGAGTGTAGTGGCGTAGGCTGTGTTGTTGTAGGTGGGGGTGCTGGGTGGGTTGGTGTAGGTAGCGGTGACATTCGTGAAGGTGGGAGGGGTGGTGGATGTGGTTCCAAACAAGTCTGCTAAGTCCTTCAAACAGTCATCGTTCAAATTAACTTTCTTTGAGGGGTTTGTATCGCCCTCGCAAATCTCTGTTAAGAGGTTCGCTACTTCGGTGGTGTACACATATTTTTCACTCGCGTTTGCAGACATTTTAATTTTAATTTTTTAACTTTGGGTTATAATAGCAAAAACGTTTTAAAACACGGAAGAAAAATTTTTAAAGTTACACTTGTAAACTTCTAGAGCTACTGATCGTTTTTTTAACAAAAAGTACCTCTTTTATTCATTTTGAGATCAATGCAGGATATAAGATTTTCCTAGCACTTGATCAATAATCAAACAGATATATTTATATATATATATAAAAACACATAGGTTAGAAACGTACACAACAAAAAAGTTGAGTGTGCGTAAGAAAGGGATGGTGCTAAAAATTTATACGCAAAGCCTATGTGATTGGTTGAAGGAGTCAATCAATAAACATTCTGCGTTTCATAGACGCTAGTGTATAAAATCGTATAAGGGGACGTGGCTTATTAAATAAGTACAAGAAGGATCACTTTCACCTCTAAATCTTTCTCCTCCTCTAGCAAATTCTCTCTCCATTACTTTCTCCCTCTATCCTTTTCCCACCTTTCCCACCTTCACCTTCTAACATCTTCAACTTCACATAAGCCGCATGAATGTTGTTCTTGTTGTTGCTCTTGACAAAAACAATGCATCGTGTGGCTTGCAGGAGTCAAAACAATGCAGCGTGTGGCTTGCAGGAGTCAAAACAATGCACGTACAAATAGGTGCACACTTGACTCTAATACAAAACTAGTTACATAGCCAAAACTGGTTGTATGAACACTGATTTTCACACCCATAAAGATCAATATTTATGGCTTGCTTCTAAAACAGAATAATAATTGTCAGCAGATCCCTTGTTCGCAGATTCCTTTGAGTTAGAATCCTCATGCCCTTGATGATTTCAATCGCAGATTCCTTTGAGTTAGAATCCTCATGCCTTTGAAAAAGGACCACCTACGATGTCACGCCTTTTTGAGTTAGAACCGGCATGCCTTTGACCTATGCTAAAAAGGGTCATCCAGGATCTCACGTCATTGTGAGCTAGAACAGACATGCCTTTGACCTATACTAAAAAGGGTCATCCAGGATCTCACGTCATTGTGAGCTAGAACAGACATGCCTTTGACCTATACTAAAAAGGGTCATCCAGGATCTCACGTCATTGTGAGCTAGAACATACATACCTTTGATTTGGTGTAATAAAACTGTCAAAAAGGGGGTAATTAAAAAAGTCATAAATTGAGCCAGAACATACAATTCCCTACTACTAACTTGAACAAACAACAGATAACTTGAACAAACAACAGATAACTTGAACAAACAACAGATAACTTGAACAAACAACAGATAACTTGAACAAACAACAAACAACAGATAACTTGAACAAACAACAGATAACTTGAACAAACAACAGATAACTTGAACAAACAACAGATAACTTGAACAAACAACAGATAACTTGAACAAACAACAGATAACTTGAACAAACAACAGATAACTTGAACAAACAACAGATAACTTGAACAAACAACAGATAACTTGAACAAACAACAGATAACTTGAACAAACAACAGATAACTTGAACAAACAACAGATAACTTGAACAAACAACAGATAACTTGAACAAACAACAGATAACTTGAACAAACAACAGATAACTTGAACAAACAACAGATAACTTGAACAAACAACAGATAACTTGAACAAACAACAGATAACTTGAACAAACAACAGATAACTTGAACAAACAACAGATAACTTGAACAAACAACAGATAACTTGAACAAACAACAGATAACTTGAACAAACAACAGATAACTTGAACAAACAACAGATAACTTGAACAAACAACAGATAACTTGAACAAACAACAGATAACTTGAACAAACAACAGATAACTTGAACAAACAACAGATAACTTGAACAAACAACAGATAACTTGAACAAACAACAGATAACTTGAACAAACAACAGATAACTTGAACAAACAACAGATAACTTGAACAAACAACAGATAACTTGAACAAACAACAGATAACTTGAACAAACAACAGATAACTTGAACAAACAACAGATAACTTGAACAAACAACAGATAACTTGAACAAACAACAGATAACTTGAACAAACAACAGATAACTTGAACAAACAACAGATAACTTGAACAAACAACAGATAACTTGAACAAACAACAGATAACTTGAACAAACAACAGATAACTTGAACAAACAACAGATAACTTGAACAAACAACAGATAACTTGAACAAACAACAGATAACTTGAACAAACAACAGATAACTTGAACAAACAACAGATAACTTGAACAAACAACAGATAACTTGAACAAACAACAGATAACTTGAACAAACAACAGATAACTTGAACAAACAACAGATAACTTGAACAAACAACAGATAACTTGAACAAACAACAGATAACTTGAACAAACAACAGATAACTTGAACAAACAACAGATAACTTGAACAAACAACAGATAACTTGAACAAACAACAGATAACTTGAACAAACAACAGATAACTTGAACAAACAACAGATAACTTGAACAAACAACAGATAACTTGAACAAACAACAGATAACTTGAACAAACAACAGATAACTTGAACAAACAACAGATAACTTGAACAAACAACAGATAACTTGAACAAACAACAGATAACTTGAACAAACAACAGATAACTTGAACAAACAACAGATAACTTGAACAAACAACAGATAACTTGAACAAACAACAGATAACTTGAACAAACAACAGATAACTTGAACAAACAACAGATAACTTGAACAAACAACAGATAACTTGAACAAACAACAGATAACTTGAACAAACAACAGATAACTTGAACAAACAACAGATAACTTGAACAAACAACAGATAACTTGAACAAACAACAGATAACTTGAACAAACAACAGATAACTTGAACAAACAACAGATAACTTGAACAAACAACAGATAACTTGAACAAACAACAGATAACTTGAACAAACAACAGATAACTTGAACAAACAACAGATAACTTGAACAAACAACAGATAACTTGAACAAACAACAGATAACTTGAACAAACAACAGATAACTTGAACAAACAACAGATAACTTGAACAAACAACAGATAACTTGAACAAACAACAGATAACTTGAACAAACAACAGATAACTTGAACAAACAACAGATAACTTGAACAAACAACAGATAACTTGAACAAACAACAGATAACTTGAACAAACAACAGATAACTTGAACAAACAACAGATAACTTGAACAAACAACAGATAACTTGAACAAACAACAGATAACTTGAACAAACAACAGATAACTTGAACAAACAACAGATAACTTGAACAAACAACAGATAACTTGAACAAACAACAGATAACTTGAACAAACAACAGATAACTTGAACAAACAACAGATAACTTGAACAAACAACAGATAACTTGAACAAACAACAGATAACTTGAACAAACAACAGATAACTTGAACAAACAACAGATAACTTGAACAAACAACAGATAACTTGAACAAACAACAGATAACTTGAACAAACAACAGATAACTTGAACAAACAACAGATAACTTGAACAAACAACAGATAACTTGAACAAACAACAGATAACTTGAACAAACAACAGATAACTTGAACAAACAACAGATAACTTGAACAAACAACAGATAACTTGAACAAACAACAGATAACTTGAACAAACAACAGATAACTTGAACAAACAACAGATAACTTGAACAAAACAACAACAGATAACTTGAACAAACAACAGATAACTTGAACAAACAACAGATAACTTGAACAAACAACAGATAACTTGAACAAACAACAGATAACTTGAACAAACAACAGATAACTTGAACAAACAACAGATAACTTGAACAAACAACAGATAACTTGAACAAACAACAGATAACTTGAACAAACAACAGATAACTTGAACAAACAACAGATAACTTGAACAAACAACAGATAACTTGAACAAACAACAGATAACTTGAACAAACAACAGATAACTTGAACAAACAACAGATAACTTGAACAAACAACAGATAACTTGAACAAACAACAGATAACTTGAACAAACAACAGATAACTTGAACAAACAACAGATAACTTGAACAAACAACAGATAACTTGAACAAACAACAGATAACTTGAACAAACAACAGATAACTTGCAAACAAACAACAGATAACTTGAACAAACAACAGATAACTTGAACAAACAACAGATAACTTGAACAAACAACAGATAACTTGAACAAACAACAGATAACTTGAACAAACAACAGATAACTTGAACAAACAACAGATAACTTGAACAAACAACAGATAACTTGAACAAACAACAGATAACTTGAACAAACAACAGATAACTTGAACAAACAACAGATAACTTGAACAAACAACAGATAACTTGAACAAACAACAGATAACTTGAACAAACAACAGATAACTTGAACAAACAACAGATAACTTGAACAAACAACAGATAACTTGAACAAACAACAGATAACTTGAACAAACAACAACAGATAACTTGAACAAACAACAGATAACTTGAACAAACAACAGATAACTTGAACAAACAACAGATAACTTGAACAAACAACAGATAACTTGAACAAACAACAGATAACTTGAACAAACAACAGATAACTTGAACAAACAACAGATAACTTGAACAAACAACAGATAACTTGAACAAACAACAGATAACTTGAACAAACAACAGATAACTTGAACAAACAACAGATAACTTGAACAAACAACAGATAACTTGAACAAACAACAGATAACTTGAACAAACAACAGATAACTTGAACAAACAACAGATAACTTGAACAAACAACAGATAACTTGAACAAACAACAGATAACTTGAACAAACAACAGATAACTTGAACAAACAACAGATAACTTGAACAAACAACAGATAACTTGAACAAACAACAGATAACTTGAACAAACAACAGATAACTTGAACAAACAACAGATAACTTGAACAAACAACAGATAACTTGAACAAACAACAGATAACTTGAACAAACAACAGATAACTTGAACAAACAACAGATAACTTGAACAAACAACAGATAACTTGAACAAACAACAGATAACTTGAACAAACAACAGATAACTTGAACAAACAACAGATAACTTGAACAAACAACAGATAACTTGAACAAACAACAGATAACTTGAACAAACAACAGATAACTTGAACAAACAACAGATAACTTGAACAAACAACAGATAACTTGAACAAACAACAGATAACTTGAACAAACAACAGATAACTTGAACAAACAACAGATAACTTGAACAAACAACAGATAACTTGAACAAACAACAGATAACTTGAACAAACAACAGATAACTTGAACAAACAACAGATAACTTGAACAAACAACAGATAACTTGAACAAACAACAGATAACTTGAACAAACAACAGATAACTTGAACAAACAACAGATAACTTGAACAAACAACAGATAACTTGAACAAACAACAGATAACTTGAACAAACAACAGATAACTTGAACAAACAACAGATAACTTGAACAAACAACAGATAACTTGAACAAACAACAGATAACTTGAACAAACAACAGATAACTTGAACAAACAACAGATAACTTGAACAAACAACAGATAACTTGAACAAACAACAGATAACTTGAACAAACAACAGATAACTTGAACAAACAACAGATAACTTGAACAAACAACAGATAACTTGAACAAACAACAGATAACTTGAACAAACAACAGATAACTTGAACAAACAACAGATAACTTGAACAAACAACAGATAACTTGAACAAACAACAGATAACTTGAACAAACAACAGATAACTTGAACAAACAACAGATAACTTGAACAAACAACAGATAACTTGAACAAACAACAGATAACTTGAACAAACAACAGATAACTTGAACAAACAACAGATAACTTGAACAAACAACAGATAACTTGAACAAACAACAGATAACTTGAACAAACAACAGATAACTTGAACAAACAACAGATAACTTGAACAAACAACAGATAACTTGAACAAACAACAGATAACTTGAACAAACAACAGATAACTTGAACAAACAACAGATAACTTGAACAAACAACAGATAACTTGAACAAACAACAGATAACTTGAACAAACAACAGATAACTTGAACAAACAACAGATAACTTGAACAAACAACAGATAACTTGAACAAACAACAGATAACTTGAACAAACAACAGATAACTTGAACAAACAACAGATAACTTGAACAAACAACAGATAACTTGAACAAACAACAGATAACTTGAACAAACAACAGATAACTTGAACAAACAACAGATAACTTGAACAAACAACAGATAACTTGAACAAACAACAGATAACTTGAACAAACAACAGATAACTTGAACAAACAACAGATAACTTGAACAAAACAACAGATAACTTGAACAAACAACAGATAACTTGAACAAACAACAGATAACTTGAACAAACAACAGATAACTTGAACAAACAACAGATAACTTGAACAAACAACAGATAACTTGAACAAACAACAGATAACTTGAACAAACAACAGATAACGATAACTTGAACAAACAACAGATAACTTGAACAAACAACAGATAACTTGAACAAACAACAGATAACTTGAACAAACAACAGATAACTTGAACAAACAACAGATAACTTGAACAAACAACAGATAACTTGAACAAACAACAGATAACTTGAACAAACAACAGATAACTTGAACAAACAACAGATAACTTGAACAAACAACAGATAACTTGAACAAACAACAGATAACTTGAACAAACAACAGATAACTTGAACAAACAACAGATAACTTGAACAAACAACAGATAACTTGAACAAACAACAGATAACTTGAACAAACAACAGATAACTTGAACAAACAACAGATAACTTGAACAAACAACAGATAACTTGAACAAACAACAGATAACTTGAACAAACAACAGATAACTTGAACAAACAACAGATAACTTGAACAAACAACAGATAACTTGAACAAACAACAGATAACTTGAACAAACAACAGATAACTTGAACAAACAACAGATAACTTGAACAAACAAACAGATAACTTTAACAAACAACAGATAACTTGAACAAATAACAGATAACTTGAACAAAAACAACAGATAACTTGAACAAACAACAGATAACTTGAACAAACAACAGATAACTTAAACCAACAAACAGATAACTTGAACAAACAACAGATAACTTGAACAAACAAACAGATAACTTGAACAAACAACAGATAACTTGAACAAACAACAGATAACTTGAACAAACAACAGATAACTTGAACAAACAACAGATAACTTGAACAAACAACAGATAACTTGAACAAACAACAGATAACTTGAACAAACAACAGATAACTTGAACAAACAACAGATAACTTGAACAAACAACAGATAACTTGAACAAACAACAGATAACTTGAACAAACAACAGATAACTTGAACAAACAACAGATAACTTGAACAAACAACAGATAACTTGAACAAACAACAGATAACTTGAACAAACAACAGATAACTTGAACAAACAACAGATAACTTGAACAAACAACAGATAACTTGAACAAACAACAGATAACTTGAACAAACAACAGATAACTTGAACAAACAACAGATAACTTGAACAAACAACAGATAACTTGAACAAACAACAGATAACTTGAACAAACAACAGATAACTTGAACAAACAACAGATAACTTGAACAAACAACAGATAACTTGAACAAACAACAGATAACTTGAACAAACAACAGATAACTTGAACAAACAACAGATAACTTGAACAAACAACAGATAACTTGAACAAACAACAGATAACTTGAACAAACAACAGATAACTTGAACAAACAACAGATAACTTGAACAAACAACAGATAACTTGAACAAACAACAGATAACTTGAACAAACAACAGATAACTTGAACAAACAACAGATAACTTGAACAAACAACAGATAACTTGAACAAACAACAGATAACTTGAACAAACAACAGATAACTTGAACAAACAACAGATAACTTGAACAAACAACAGATAACTTGAACAAACAACAGATAACTTGAACAAACAACAGATAACTTGAACAAACAACAGATAACTTGAACAAACAACAGATAACTTGAACAAACAACAGATAACTTGAACAAACAACATAACTTGAACAAAACAACAGATAACTTGAACAAACAACAGATAACTTGAACAAACAACAGATAACTTGAACAAACAACAGATAACTTGAACAAACAACAGATAACTTGAACAAACAACAGATAACTTGAACAAACAACAGATAACTTGAACAAACAACAGATAACTTGAACAAACAACAGATAACTTGAACAAACAACAGATAACTTGAACAAACAACAGATAACTTGAACAAACAACAGATAACTTGAACAAACAACAGATAACTTGAACAAACAACAGATAACTTGAACAAACAACAGATAACTTGAACAAACAACAGATAACTTGAACAAACAACAGATAACTTGAACAAACAACAGATAACTTGAACAAACAACAGATAACTTGAACAAACAACAGATAACTTGAACAAACAACAGATAACTTGAACAAACAACAGATAACTTGAACAAACAACAGATAACTTGAACAAACAACAGATAACTTGAACAAACAACAGATAACTTGAACAAACAACAGATAACTTGAACAAACAACAGATAACTTGAACAAACAACAGATAACTTGAACAAACAACAGATAACTTGAACAAACAACAGATAACCTCGAACAAACAACAGATAACTTGAACAAACAACAGATAACTTGAACAAACAACAGATAACTTGAACAAACAACAGATAACTTGAACAAACAACAGATAACTTGAACAAACAACAGATAACTTGAACAAACAACAGATAACTTGAACAAACAACAGATAACTTGAACAAACAACAGATAACTTGAACAAACAACAGATAACTTGAACAAACAACAGATAACTTGAACAAACAACAGATAACTTGAACAAACAACAGATAACTTGAACAAACAACAGATAACTTGAACAAACAACAGATAACTTGAACAAACAACAGATAACTTGAACAAACAACAGATTAACTTGAACAAACAACAGATAACTTGAACAAACAACAGATAACTTGAACAAACAACAGATAACTTGAACAAACAACAGATAACTTGAACAAACAACAGATAACTTGAACAAACAACAGATAACTTGAACAAACAACAGATAACTTGAACAAACAACAGATAACTTGAACAAACAACAGATAACTTGAACAAACAACAGATAACTTGAACAAACAACAGATAACTTGAACAAACAACAGATAACTTGAACAAACAACAGATAACTTGAACAAACAACAGATAACTTGAACAAACAACAGATAACTTGAACAAACAACAGATAACTTGAACAAACAACAGATAACTTGAACAAACAACAGATAACTTGAACAAACAACAGATAACTTGAACAAACAACAGATAACTTGAACAAACAACAGATAACTTGAACAAACAACAGATAACTTGAACAAACAACAGATAACTTGAACAAACAACAGATAACTTGAACAAACAACAGATAACTTGAACAAACTAACTTGAACAAACAACAGATAACTTGAACAAACAACAGATAACTTGAACAAACAACAGATAACTTGAACAAACAACAGATAACTTGAACAAACAACAGATAACTTGAACAAACAACAGATAACTTGAACAAACAACAGATAACTTGAACAAACAACAGATAACTTGAACAAACAACAGATAACTTGAACAAACAACAGATAACTTGAACAAACAACAGATAACTTGAACAAACAACAGATAACTTGAACAAACAACAGATAACTTGAACAAACAACAGATAACTTGAACAAACAACAGATAACTTGAACAAACAACAGATAACTTGAACAAACAACAGATAACTTGAACAAACAACAGATAACTTGAACAAACAACAGATAACTTGAACAAACAACAGATAACTTGAACAAACAACAGATAACTTGAACAAACAACAGATAACTTGAACAAACAACAGATAACTTGAACAAACAACAGATAACTTGAACAAACAACAGATAACTTGAACAAACAACAGATAACTTGAACAAACAACAGATAACTTGAACAAACAACAGATAACTTGAACAAACAACAGATAACTTGAACAAACAACAGATAACTTGAACAAACAACAGATAACTTGAACAAACAACAGATAACTTGAACAAACAACAGATAACTTGAACAAACAACAGATAACTTGAACAAACAACAGATAACTTGAACAAACAACAGATAACTTGAACAAACAACAGATAACTTGAACAAACAACAGATAACTTGAACAAACAACAGATAACTTGAACAAACAACAGATAACTTGAACAAACAACAGATAACTTGAACAAACAACATATAACTTGAACAAACAACAGATAACTTGAACAAACAACAGATAACTTGAACAAACAACAGATAACTTGAACAAACAACAGATAACTTGAACAAACAACAGATAACTTGAACAAACAACAGATAACTTGAACAAACAACAGATAACTTTAACAAACAACAGATAACTTGAACAAACAACAGATAACTTGAACAAACAACAGATAACTTGAACAAACAACAGATAACTTGAACAAACAACAGATAACTTGAACAAACAACAGATAACTTGAACAAACAACAGATAACTTGAACAAACAACAGATAACTTGAACAAACAACAGATAACTTGAACAAACAACAGATAACTTGAACAAACAACAGATAACTTGAACAAACAACAGATAACTTGAACAAACAACAGATAACTTGAACAAACAACAGATAACTTGAACAAACAACAGATAACTTGAACAAACAACAGATAACTTGAACAAACAACAGATAACTTGAACAAACAACAGATAACTTGAACAAACAACAGATAACTTGAACAAACAACAGATAACTTGAACAAACAACAGATAACTTGAACAAACAACAGATAACTTGAACAAACAACAGATAACTTGAACAAACAACAGATAACTTGAACAAACAACAGATAACTTGAACAAACAACAGATAACTTGAACAAACAACAGATAACTTGAACAAACAACAGATAACTTGAACAAACAACAGATAACTTGAACAAACAACAGATAACTTGAACAAACAACAGATAACTTGAACAAACAACAGATAACTTGAACAAACAACAGATAACTTGAACAAACAACAGATAACTTGAACAAACAACAGATAACTTGAACAAACAACAGATAACTTGAACAAACAACAGATAACTTGAACAAACAACAGATAACTTGAACAAACAACAGATAACTTGAACAAACAACAGATAACTTGAACAAACAACAGATAACTTGAACAAACAACAGATAACTTGAACAAACAACAGATAACTTGAACAAACAACAGATAACTTGAACAAACAACAGATAACTTGAACAAACAACAGATAACTTGAACAAACAACAGATAACTTGAACAAACAACAGATAACTTGAACAAACAACAGATAACTTGAACAAACAACAGATAACTTGAACAAACAACAGATAACTTGAACAAACAACAGATAACTTGAACAAACAACAGATAACTTGAACAAACAACAGATAACTTGAACAAACAACAGATAACTTGAACAAACAACAGATAACTTGAACAAACAACAGATAACTTGAACAAACAACAGATAACTTGAACAAACAACAGATAACTTGAACAAACAACAGATAACTTGAACAAACAACAGATAACTTGAACAAACAACAGATAACTTGAACAAACAACAGATAACTTGAACAAACAACAGATAACTTGAACAAACAACAGATAACTTGAACAAACAACAGATAACTTGAACAAACAACAGATAACTTGAACAAACAACAGATAACTTGAACAAACAACAGATAACTTGAACAAACAACAGATAACTTGAACAAACAACAGATAACTTGAACAAACAACAGATAACTTGAACAAACAACAGATAACTTGAACAAACAACAGATAACTTGAACAAACAACAGATAACTTGAACAAACAACAGATAACTTGAACAAACAACAGATAACTTGAACAAACAACAGATAACTTGAACAAACAACAGATAACTTGAACAAACAACAGATAACTTGAACAAACAACAGATAACTTGAACAAACAACAGATAACTTGAACAAACAACAGATAACTTAACAAACAACAGATAACTTGAACAAACAACAGATAACTTGAACAAACAACAGATAACTTGAACAAACAACAGATAACTTGAACAAACAACAGATAACTTGAACAAACAACAGATAACTTGAACAAACAACAGATAACTTGAACAAACAACAGATAACTTGAACAAACAACAGATAACTTGAACAAACAACAGATAACTTGAACAAACAACAGATAACTTGAACAAACAACAGATAACTTGAACAAACAACAGATAACTTGAACAAACAACAGATAACTTGAACAAACAACAGATAACTTGAACAAACAACAGATAACTTGAACAAACAACAGATAACTTGAACAAACAACAGATAACTTGAACAAACAACAGATAACTTGAACAAACAACAGATAACTTGAACAAACAACAGATAACTTGAACAAACAACAGATAACTTGAACAAACAACAGATAACTTGAACAAACAACAGATAACTTGAACAAACAACAGATAACTTGAACAAACAACAGATAACTTGAACAAACAACAGATAACTTGAACAAACAACAGATAACTTGAACAAACAACAGATAACTTGAACAAACAACAGATAACTTGAACAAACAACAGATAACTTGAACAAACAACAGATAACTTGAACAAACAACAGATAACTTGAACAAACAACAGATAACTTGAACAAACAACAGATAACTTGAACAAACAACAGATAACTTGAACAAACAACAGATAACTTGAACAAACAACAGATAACTTGAACAAACAACAGATAACTTGAACAAACAACAGATAACTTGAACAAACAACAGATAACTTGAACAAACAACAGATAACTTGAACAAACAACAGATAACTTGAACAAACAACAGATAACTTGAACAAACAACAGATAACTTGAACAAACAACAGATAACTTGAACAAACAACAGATAACTTGAACAAACAACAGATAACTTGAACAAACAACAGATAACTTGAACAAACAACAGATAACTTGAACAAACAACAGATAACTTGAACAAACAACAGATAACTTGAACAAACAACAGATAACTTGAACAAACAACAGATAACTTGAACAAACAACAGATAACTTGAACAAACAACAGATAACTTGAACAAACAACAGATAACTTGAACAAACAACAGATAACTTGAACAAACAACAGATAACTTGAACAAACAACAGATAACTTGAACAAACAACAGATAACTTGAACAAACAACAGATAACTTGAACAAACAACAGATAACTTGAACAAACAACAGATAACTTGAACAAACAACAGATAACTTGAACAAACAACAGATAACTTGAACAAACAACAGATAACTTGAACAAACAACAGATAACTTGAACAAACAACAGATAACTTGAACAAACAACAAACAACAACTTGAACAAACAACAGATAACTTGAACAAACAACAGATAACTTGAACAAACAACAGATAACTTGAACAAACAACAGATAACTTGAACAAACAACAGATAACTTGAACAAACAACAGATAAGAACTTGAACAAACAACAGATAACTTGAACAAACAACAGATAACTTGAACAAACAACAGATAACTTGAACAAACAACAGATAACTTGAACAAACAACAGATAACTTGAACAAACAACAGATAACTTGAACAAACAACAGATAACTTGAACAAACAACAGATAACTTGAACAAACAACAGATAACTTGAACAAACAACAGATAACTTGAACAAACAACAGATAACTTGAACAAACAACAGATAACTTGAACAAACAACAGATAACTTGAACAAACAACAGATAACTTGAACAAACAACAGATAACTTGAACAAACAACAGATAACTTGAACAAACAACAGATAACTTGAACAAACAACAGATAACTTGAACAAACAACAGATAACTTGAACAAACAACAGATAACTTGAACAAACAACTGTGAGGGTGAGAAAAATGCCTAATTTTCTAGACGCCACTGTTGCTTGTGTGGGTGTAAAACTTGGATAAGGGTATACATTAATTCACACACTACTGTCGATCGAGCTTAAGCTCAAGCTCTAAGCTTATACGGATCAGCTGTTGCTGTCACAGATTGTGACAGTTGTCAGAGCTTTTTTTTCTTGTGGAGTACCATGCTCTCGGTCACTTGAAAGTTTGACACTCACTCTCCCGAAAAACTTAAAGCGTTGAGGACGCGTCGCGGCTAAAACCAGCCCACACAAAAATTATACCCACGTGATCCAACCAAAAGGAAAAGTAATCTTCAAATTGTGATTCCACAACCGGCCATCGGCTCCAAAACGCATAAGCCCGACCTCAGACCAAACATAAGGCTGTTGTTTTGGACAATATCGAGCCCGTCGGAGGACCCAATGGTGGAATTCCGTTCTTATTCTTGTTGAGACGGCTCGCATCGCTTTCGACGCCCATACACACCAACTCAGGAAGTGGTAAGGCGCCCCTGGATTACACGCCTCGCCAAGATATACCGGCGGTTGGGTATAAGTTTACGCCGGCAACCCTTTGGATGGGCCGCATCGCCAATACAACCGTCGGGCTAGTAAAAGTTGGCACCGGCAACCCTTTGGATGGGCCGCATGGCCACCACATTTCGCACTTAAGATAGTGCTTTAAAGGCGAGCGGTTACTAAGCCCGCCGTGGACTGGGCGCACTGATCCCAAACATCCGGGCGCATGCGTTCGCGCTATATAATTTACTGGCGATACTAGCTCGCTGGCCCCGCCACTTGGACGACGATTTAGCACCATTCGCTTGACCAACCCATCTTTCTAAGTATCATTGTAGCATAAGTAAAGTCAATGAAGAACAATTTTTGAAGTCAATATTCGTGTAATACCCCTTGTCAACATGTACTTACTATTCGATTACCCACATTCTAGATACAACGGAGACAACGAAGAAAAATAACCATAAAGTTTATTATAATTATAACAGCTAAAGCTCAACGATCGTCGTCATCAGGCCTGCTGACTACGTGGGATTCATTGAAGTATCGGGATGACTGAAAAAGGTTAGTTCTTTATAGTGTTATTTTTTTTTTTCGTTGTCTACGACCTGCACTAAGTTGCTAAGTTAAATTAAAAATTCTTATATGTGTTGACGGGGAGTAAAATTAAATATACTTTAAAATTGCATATCGTTTCGAGAGTTGATTAATTATTATTAGGTATAGTCTGTAACTAAAAGAGATAAATTATAATGAACAAAGCCAAGAATGAATTGAATTATACGCATTAATGCTGAATTATTATGAATATGAATTCTAACTAAGTTTTCTTAATTTTGGGGTGGGATTCCGAGACTTTCTGCTGCTATGCTGCTTCGTTAGTCTATAACATCGCGCTTATACACCATTAGCCTAGTCATCTGGTATTTCTTCTCCGCTCTGTCTGACTTTAGTCATGTGACGTTTACGCTACTTAGCAAGCAAACTAGAACCCAACTATCCCGAACCCTGAGCTCAGCCGCAGCTAGGACAGAGCCGCTTCTGAGGCGTAGTCCGTGTTCGTTACATACTAAATGGCGCCCAACTTCGAGCATACAAAAAAATTATGATGTGATAGAAAAAAAAAAAATATATAAAAACAAAAATAAAAATAAATAAAATATAAAAATCATCATAACTATGCTGTCCATTTCCCCTTCCCAGCTTCCTTACGAAGTATCAGTTACGTTGTACCCAATATAAATTTTGCACGTTAAACAGAAAACTTATTATTGTCGCGCGTGGAATAACTGGGATGTGTAACATTGTTATAACCAGACCAAGCGTCAATAATAAGGTAGCTCTAAAATTATTAGGTATCTCCTAATAGTAAAAAAATTCTTGTTTATTCTACTCAGGACAAATAGTTCTGATTGTTTTCTATTTTCTAGTTCTATACCTAGTAGAATGACAACGAACAACAAAAGTTAACTTAATAAAATTGAGATAAGATATCACTGGATAATTTCGGCGAGATCCTCTTTCATATAAGTTTAACATTCACACTTAATTTTTTTTAGTAGTCTCAGAATAAAATGATAAAAGATTAATGGTGTAGCAGCGGAGCAGAGTGGCAGCAAGTTGAGTCAGAGAACACCCTCCCCAAAATTAGAAACTAATTTGTCGACTATTTTTGTAGAAAAAAATTAAGCTTAAACTAAAAAGATGAGTGTAAGAAGAAGCGAAGAAAACCTTAACCTTATAGGAACCCCTATGGCATGCAGTATATGCAAAAATCCAACAAATCACTTAACTGTCACTGAGACCCAATGCAAACACAAATTTCATAAGGAATGTCTAACATTTTGGCTTAAATCCAATACAACATGTCCAACATGTCAACAATCTTGTCAGACCAGCAATTATTCCGAACAACGCGAACCTCTAAGTATGGCTCACAACATCAATCCACCCAAGCAAACAAGTCGTAGCGCTACCAACACGCCTAGCGCAAGAGGTCGTCCCAATACTAGGGCTTACCAGCGCAAGCTACCAACAGTCTCAAAACAGCGAGATTCAGCATCAGCTAAACCCCAAAAACAAGTCAAATTTAACAGCGCACCCACAGAGCAACAGGTCAGGAAGCTTAGATCGTCTTCATTAGAAAACGTACGGTCCTCATTGACAACGGCAATGGCTGAACAGATCTCAGCAGCAATGAGAAATCTTCAAGTAGGTGCCCTTGCAAGCGAGCCCCGCGATGACCCCCAGCTAGAATGGGATAATGAGATGATAAATACAGCAGAGTCAGAGCGGAGTGAACCGGCAAACATAAACTATAGACGTTCTCCTGATAGGTTCTTGAGAAGAGACCAGGATTCAACAGGGCGACCAGACAGAGTTTCCAGTATAATCTCAAATTGGCACTTAAAGTTTAGCGGAAAATCAGATGATATCCCAGTGGATGAGTTTATTTATAGAGTAAATTGCTTGACAGCTAGATGCCTTAGCGGTGACTATGAAACTTTGTATCAGTTTGCAAATCTGCTGTTTGCTGGACCGGCATTAACATTTTATGGGCGATTTCATCGAAACGCGTCTCACCAAACTTGGTATAATCTTTGCAATCGCTTGTGCGAAAGATACCAAAATGAGCTTTCCGATGAAGATATCAAAGATATACTGAGACGGCGAAAACAGAAAACCACTGAAAATTTCGATGAATTTTTGGATGCTATGTTAGGTATAGCAGACACACTTCAAATTCGGCTTACGGATAGAGACTTCGTATTGTATGTTAAAAGAAACCTTAGAGCAGAACTTCGGCATGAACTGTTACACGTGCACACTCCAAACGTGGCAGCTTTACGCAGTGAGTGTCACAAGCAGAAGAGTTTTACAGTAGTATGTCTAACAAATCAGGCCCAAAACCTTGGCAGCCAAAACGTTATGTGCAAGAAGTCCAAGCAGAGGAAAGCGAGTACCCTGACTCTGCTGAGGAGGCAGAAATAAACGTAATCCGAACAGCAGAGAAAATAAGGTGTTGGAACTGTGAGGAAATAGGCCATCGTTATCAAGACTGTCTTAAACCTAGACGCATATTCTGCTATGGTTGTGGACAAGTAGATGCATACAAGCCCAATTGCGATAAATGCCAAGCAAGTTCGGGAAACTCAAAACAGGGTATCCGCCCGAGACCAACAGCGGATATCCACAAAGCGAGTCAAAAATAAGAATTATTGGGCATAATAGAAATAATAATGACTCAATAAAAACTAGCATTACACTTAATATAGATAACCCATATGATTTTCTCCCATATCATATTAAAGTAAGAAACTACCCTAGCATTAACACTGATAAATCATGCGATAAAATTGCATCGCCCACTCGGTCCACAAAGCGTATGAAACAATATTGGAAAGAGAAAAACTCGTTAAGAAAAGTGATTATCTCATCCATTATACAACAAGGAAATGACATTCGACCATTCACATACATAAATATTTTTGATCAGTCTTACTTAGCTTTATTAGACAGCGGAGCAAATAAAAGCGTAATAGGCGGCTCATATCCTCGCATTCTGATATTAACATTTACCTTAACTGGGTGGTGTCACGCAACTTGTTTCGTCGGCTATTTGACAGATATGGATAATCTGATGGTGGTTGGTGATTTTAATCTACCGCATATTGTATGGTCTGTGATTGACACATCTCCGGCAGCAACACAGTCACATCTGATGATTTTATCGATGACCTCCTGGGGTTGGGCTATCACGGGGTCCAACACGGTAATAAAAGTGGTGGGTGTTGGATTTAATATTTGTGTCACGGATTGTAGTATTAATGTTTTGTAGAGTACCCGCAGTTGCTTCCAGGAGCCCTTTACCATGACATATTTAGAACTATCCCAAGCACGAGTCTTAACTCTTTCTTATCCACCATCTATAAGTTCTTTAAAAACCCGTTGTTTCGTAAACTAACTTTACTAAATTAAATTATCTTCTTTCAACTTTTACTATTTCACTTTTTATTCTTGTAAGTGATAAAGCTTTTTATGGGACCTTGAATTCAACTTTTTGGATATCTGTGTTCCTCACCTGCTCCAAGTGATAATAAACCACCTTGCACGGGGGAACTTTCAAGGGTGAAAAAACAGTGATCAAGAACTTATAAAAAATTTAAAAAATGCGGGATCTACTATAGATTTTGTCTTCATTATAATAAGCAAAATCATTTCTTTCTATCGCTTATCTTGTTATAATAATTATCTTAATCGTTGGAATTAAACTTTTTTCGTGATCCTAAACAGTTTATAAATTTGCTTAAATTCAAAAGAGCGTAAATCTTCATGCTTTAGCATCCTCGGTTACCTGGACAGGAAGCAAGTTCTGATCAGGCAGTCACCGATCTTTTTGCTGAGTATTTTCAATCGACATACTCATCAGGAGTTCTATAGTTGTAAGTAATTCCCCCTATATCCTTTTCAAGTTCAAACGTCAAATTGCATAAATGTCCCAGTTATATAAATGGTGTGCGCTCTGAAGTGACCTTTGTAACTCTGTAAAGCCCGGCTGCCTTTTGTGGTCCTGATGGAGTGCCAGGTTGTATGCCTGGGCACTGTGCGGATACACTTTAAACCCTGCCTGTAAATTATTTTCAACTTTGTCGGGATTTGACTCAACTGTGTTTCCTGCTATATGGAAGGAATCTTTTATCATTCCACTTCATAAAAATTCATCGAAGTCTAACGTTCCAGTATAGGGTATATCCAAGTTGTCCACTTACATTCCTAAAGTCTTTGAAAAATTATATGTTCTCAAGTGCAACACACACATATTGTAGTTCGATTTTATCCCTTATCAACACGGTTTTGTTAAAGCGTATCTACTACCACCAACCTTCTTGAATCACTTCGCTTTGTTATCAAAGGGTTTCAGGAAAAAATGCAAAC
>JAEIFL010000048.1:0-13867 GCA_018901835.1 Scaptomyza graminum
TATCGATATTTTCACATTCGATAGGTGCACAACCCTATGCTACCCAACCTGTTCTTAACACGGTGGCAGCACCGCATATTTGTTTACATTTATAAACAATTGCAAAAAATCAACATATTGTTTTAAAAGCAACTGGGTATTTATAAGAAAAACAAATAAATATTAGTTTTACTTCTCTTCAAACAACGGATGAAATTCAGCTGGCGTCTTGAAGTAATCAATCAAAAGCATCAATGAACGGTTTTCCAGTTTAAACATGATTTGGCTTCAGGACGTTCTTGTACTCAGCAATTTGTGCCAAAAGGCAATTGTGAGCCGTATACGGCAACATATCTGCAAGAAAATATACAAAGTTATATAATGCAGATAACGAATTGTGTTCTGGATTTGTCTTACTTGTCCGCGCTCTTATAAATTCTTAGCGGATATTTTGCCTCAAATGTACGTTTAGCCATGTTAATAAGCACAAATCCCGCTGCAAAATAGTACAAGTCCGTTTCATTCGAAACAAGCACAGAAAAATCTATTTTCTTGGCAATATTAGTTAAGCTCATCGTCGTGGCCAACTGATAGCCGGCATCCAAACTAATTAGCGTTACGGTAACCATGCAACATAATCTTCCATGGGCGCGCGATAAATCAATTGATATTTATCTGGCAGATCGTCTCCTTCAAGAGATGCCGCTCAACATCAGTAGAACCAGCGCTGCGCCACCGGCACGCGAGGCACTTGTACTGAAATAAAGTGTTGCATCATTAAATGTCTATAATTGAAGTGTTGAAGCACAGGATTGCATCTATCGCGTGGGACATAAGAAAAACGTGATAATCTATAAAATCGTTTGCATGGAAACCTTTGAGCAGAGCATTTACTCGAGCTAGCCGATGGTGTGCAAACGGGCAAAGTAAGCTCCAAGCTAACCATAGATGATCTGAAGGGTTGTTTTGCATGTGATGAAAAAAAAGAAGATATTTCTGAAAGTTTAGGTTTTATTTACAGCATACAAGTTTATTTTAGATCTTTCTTTTTTAATTTTTTAATTTCCTTTTGATTTTTCTTTCTTTTCAAAGTAAAAATAAATACATATAGAAATATGTACATACATACATACATATGTCTGCTTGAGTGATCTCTGTCACAAAAGTAATGTCACAATATGTACACATCAACACAAATGCCACGCCTTAAAAATAAAAGCCTGCGCCGCTGCCACCATTGAAAATGTCGTCCAGAAAAACCGTCAAGAAAACGCCAAAATAAAACATTAAAACAAAATAAAATAAATTAAGTATGTTGCATTAATTACCTTTTTATACACATATATATTTTTATATTCCTTTTTTAAGATATCTTAATTTAAGTTTTATTCTATTTAAATTTTTTTGATTTATTCTAAAACAAAAAATCTTTTCACAACTTTTGCACTGAAAAGTTAAACCTTTTCTTCAACATTAAACTTTGTTTAGATTTAGTACTTACTACATTGAACTTACATTAAGAGCATAAAGATTAATTGATTATTTACTAATTTGAACTATCTCTTGTTTGCCATTGCTCCGGTGTCAGTTTGCTCCTCTTGTTCTGGCGTACTCCGATTTATGCCCAAATAATCATTTTCCATTTATATTTCGTAGCTGGAACATGGCGACAGCGAGCTTTGTATATATGAAGAGTTGTCCGCCATAAGATTCGAATGTGGCTCGACTTTAGTAATGGCATTTACTGTTTATAACGAAGCGCTAAATTGTTTCATTTATATATGTACTAGTAAGTGCCCCGCTTACTTCGCTGCGCGGATAGTTTTTATAAATTTTAGCAACAGAAGATATAAAATAAATAAATTAGAAAATATTTCACAAAATATTAAAGCAATATTCTCTTTTCCACGCCACCATTGAGGTAGAGAATCAAACGCGTCATTATACTCGATACCGAAGGTAAAGAGTATATTGGGTTTGTGCAATGTCATGGTGTCTGTCTGTCCGTTGAAAGTTCGCAACTTTTTTCCACACCCTTCAAGCTAGAGACTTGAAACTTTGCAAATGTCTTAATCTATGGCCGGGACAGATCAAGTTTTAAGATTGAGGTTCTAAGATAACTGGGGGGCTGGCAAATTGATAAATTCGATAACTCAAAATCGACAAATCCACCTATTCGGCACACACTTACAGTTAGAGCTACCAAATTTGGTAGGAAGATAGCTACTGGCTTCGCCGAAAAATTTTGGTGCCACGCCCACCCGTAAATTTTAATCAGAAACGCCTATATCTCATTTTTGAGCTAGAGCCACCAAAATTTGCGCCAAGATAGGTGATGACGATTTCCAAAAAACTGCATCAAAATTTTGGTTGCCACGCCTACCTTAGCCAGCCCCAGCCTCCCAAACTTTTCGTTAAAAACGGGAATGCGTGTATCTTTCATAGTGTTTGAGCTAGAGTCTCCAAATTTTGTAGGAAGATAGCTGGTAACGATCTCCAAAAATCTGCATGATTTGTTTTGGAGCCACCTTACTGGTCACAGGGGAGCTAGTACCAACTTTTTATAAATTTGAGCTAGAGTCACCAAATTTGGTAGGAAGATAGCAATTGACATCAAACTAAGATCTGCGTCAAAAATTTGGATGCCACGCCCACCCATTACTCCCCCAGCCTTCCTTCCCACCCTTTTTACAACTTTGAGCTAGAGTCACCAAAATTGGTAGAAAGTTAGCAATTGACATTCCACAAAGATCTGCATCAAAAATTTGGATGCCAAGCCCACCCATACCGCCCTTGACCACCCCAGCCGCCCCAACTTTTCGTTAAAAACGGGAATGCGTGTATCTTTCATAGTGTTTGAGCTAGAGTATCAAAATTTGGTAGGAAGATAACTGGAGCCAGGCCTACCCATACCGCCCCCAGCCCCCCTTCCCCAACCTTTTACAAACTTTGAGCGAGAGCTACCAAATTAGGTAGGAAGATAGCTGGTGGCATCCCCATCTGCATCAGAAAATATTTGCGGCAACTTACACCCCTGACAATTTAGGCTGTGTAAAGGGGCATAGCTGGCCGGACTGGCAAATAAAACACCCCCAGCGGTCGGTGATGTTATTAGACATTTTTGTTCTCTGCTTAGGCTGTTTACTTCATCTATATTATTGTACAATTTTTTTTTTATTTTTAACTCTTAAGTTAACTTTAGATTTGTTAACAATTTTGAATAAATAAATACATAAAACACAAGATGAAGGCAAACTTTCGCATAACAATCGTTCAATGTCGCAAACATTCTCGTTCGGCTCTCCTCCTCGATTCTCACTTTATCGAGTGACCATATTGCGTTGTGAATTCAAGTAAATTTTGATTTTAAAAGTGCCAATCGTTATGAAAGTGAAGTGAAACATGTCTGATTCAGCAGTTGCAACATCCGCGTCTCCTGTAGCTGCCGCAAAAGCCGCAGCCGCAGCCGAGAAGAAGGTGGCCACCAAAAAGGCAGTATCAGTATCAGCATCGAAGGCAAAGAAGATATCTGCTCCACCATCACACCCGCCAACTCAACAAATGGTTTATGCATCGATTAAAAACTTGAAGGAGCGTGGTGGCTCATCACTTTTGGCTATCAAGAAATATATAACTGCCACATACAAGTGTGATGCCCAGAAACTTGCCCCGTTTATTAAGAAGTACTTGAAGACTGCAGTTGGAAGTTGAAAACTGGTCCAAACAAAGGGTAAGGGTGCATCAGGTTCGTTTAAACTGTCTGCATCAGCCAAGAAAGAGCCAAAGCCATAGCCTTCCCCCGTGGAGAAGCCATCCAAGAAGGTAGTTGCATCGGCAGCGGCAGCAGCTAAAAAGAAGAAAGGTGCGTCTATCATCACAAAGAAATCGGCTGCTGCAGCTGATAAGAAGCCATCCAAGGCGGTAGCAACCAAAAAGGCCACCGCGAAGAAGAAGGCAGATGAGGCAAAGGATGCCAAAAAAAACTGGTACCGTTAAGGCTAAGCCAACCACAGCCAAGCCTAAGACGACGACAACAAGTGGCAAACCTAAAAAGGCAGCGTCTGCAGTGACACCAATGAAAGCTAAAGCTGCTGCCAAGAAGCCAAAAGCAAAGAATGCATCTGCGAGCAAGTAAGTAAATTAACAAACATACTCATCATTGGAAGAGTGTATGCGAATTTCATAATTTTGATACTCGTTTTTTAACAAAGCCCTTTTCAGGGCTACAATTGAATGTATTTTCAAAGAGACCAAACTATTTCAAACGTTTTAATTATCTGTTATTGACAGTAAGATATAGATAAGATACAGATATATATATACCGAGAGAAGCACAATCTAATATGTATATAAATTAAGTTCATTTTACTTTTGGTATTTCTGCCTTTGGAATGGAGTTCTTTTTGAGTTTCTTTAAATGATTATTAAATATTCTCAATTAATTAAAGAAACGCAGTTTGTCCGATTATTATTTTTATTTGGTGTTGGATTCTATCATGTACACTAGATAAAATGGCATATACATTTTAAGATTAATTCCTAAATATTTTAAATTCTTTGAAGAAATCGATTTGTGGCCCTGAAAAGTGCCTTTTGACTTAGGTTGCTAATCATTTTGTCATCGGAGTCACCGCTGCGCATCATATGATGCTGATACAGCATTGCTGCAGCCACTCCACGTTATGTGGGATCATTCTGCAATGGAAAAACGTGTGCAGAAAAAAAAAGAATATGTTGTCAAGAATGATTGGGGTCAGCAAGGTTAGATTGTTAGTTTGGAAAAGGGACTTGGGTTACGCTACTTCAAAACTTGTAAAAATTGTGCATTACTGGTGTTATGGGCGATGGGCGGCCGGTGGGCTCTGTGGGCAACGACCGCTCACATAGGCGCCTAGGTCATGCTGCGTCCATTTTTCAGGTAGGATTAGAAAATTAAAGGTTAGTTAAGCTCTTCAGCAAGCAATCTTAATTTTAGATTAAGTATTAAGGTATAAGAATCTTTGTCACTTACCATGCTGGCATCAAATGGTGGCACACCAGGCATGCCCGGTGGCAACCACGCGGCTGTCCCTGCGGACTAATGTTTGGTATGGCGG
Organism: Scaptomyza graminum; assembly: GCA_018901835.1. NCBI lineage: Eukaryota > Metazoa > Arthropoda > Insecta > Diptera > Drosophilidae > Scaptomyza > Scaptomyza graminum. The sequence continues at coordinate 5,076 of JAEIFL010000048.1, forward strand.
TACGCATAACTGTAAACAAGAATTGCACCGTAAGCCGAGAGATATTAAGGGAAATGTTTGTAAGAAACTTACCTGCAGCTGGATTGGCTTAGCGCGTTCGACGCGCATCGCTTCGTATTCCTCAATGGTCGTACATATATACATACATAGCTTATCATCCTCGAAGCTGTTATCATTATTATTAGTGTCTTGTCTAGCCCAGCTGCTGCTGCTGTTGCTGATTGCTACCATCGCATATTTTATCTGCAATTGAAAATCTTTCAATATTTTGCTTGTACTAGATCGTAAAAGGGCAGTTCAAACTTATGCGTCGATTGTTTTTCTTGTTGTTATTTATGCCAGTATTGTTGGCATAGGTGTTCGATTGACGAAAACTGCGTGAGTGGAATACACGATCCCGATTGTTGATATTTTTGTGTTGGCGATCACGTTGACGTTGTTGTTGTTGCAACTGCATTGAGAGCAACATCGGCTTCGGCGGAGACATGACGCTATGCCTAATAAATAGCGTTAAAATATTTGATCAGGTTTTGTTTTGTGGACAAAAAACTGTTCCAATGCTCTTCAAATCATAACATTTCTGCGTTTAGTGTTAAACCAATTTAGAGTAATGATGAAAGAATGACATACTTTTTAAAATTTTGGAATGCCAGCTAAAAAACAGTTCAACGATCAGCGGATTCGCAGATTCCCTATTAACCAGTTCCATACTTTTTTTATATTGTTATGACTTAGTAATATTTGCATCTTGAAATAAATAAAAAATAAATTTGAGTATTCTAGATATTCTAACATAAAATTTAAAAAAAAAAAAACAAAAAAAGCCAACGCCATTGTCATTAAATGAACTCTTAGGGCTGTTGGAAATAATATTGTTTTCAATGATTAAAAACTCTTCTTCTTGATTCGCTAACAATGATATTTTGTGTTGCTTCCGTTTTTAATGATTCGTGTTATATAATCTGAATGAATAATAATGATATGTAATACATAATAACAAGTTTTAATTGAAATTATACTTAAATATAAACTTAAAATTAGACAAGAGGGACTTAGAGCGCATATTAAAGTTTGGCTTCAAATTTGCATTTAATATTATTGAACTCAATCAAAAGGCATATTCAACTTGGAAGGGAAACCAGAATGGCATTTTTGTGGAACTCATATACATATATATAGGCATTAGTGTGAGGAATTATCCATACTAAAGATGACCAGCATAAGAATTGTATGTGTGTGTGTGAGTGTGTGTGTGTGTGTGGGTGAATAGTAAAGAGGTTTAACGACTATCACCTTGTTTTGGGTTTTGGCTGCAGTTGCTCGGCCGTTGAGATGCGTGACTCTTTCTCTTTTTGCACTAAGGCTTTCATTTTTTTCACCTCATAAATTCTTATTTGATGTATAACACGACTTTTCTTTTGCTCATAACGCCGCTCCTGCAGTTTATCATGTAGCTTTTTCTTCTCCTCCTTGCACTTCAGATATTTTACTTCGAGATCGCAGAAAAGCGTCTCGATTGACATTAAATCTTTGTATATGGATTCAATATCTTTTTGCACCTCGGCCATTTGCCGTTCATGATTTTGTACCAGCTGGTCCTGGTCCACAATGGCTTTCTCATAGGCTTCAATGTCCGTTATAACGTCCACACTCATTTTAGGATGATTTTTTCCTATTTCCGCGAAATAATTGTTGTTGTTGTTGTTGTTGCTAGTGATGCTGAGAGGTGATTGTACCTGTTGCGATCGATGATCCACTGGCACTGGATCACCCACTAGTGGATCAAATCGTAATAGCAACGAGCTGCGTTTGATGGGCGCATTGTTGCTGCCTTGTGTTGTCAAATCCAATGAATTAAATACTATAACGTTGTCGTTGTCCTCGGCATCTTGAAACTCCTCGGCATCAAAGAAAACGTCGGAAACATCCAAATCAATAAGTGGCATTTCCATTTTATTCTATGAAATAAAAATAAAGTTACATTAGTGCCTCAAATTAAATAGTTTAACAGTATCGGGGTAACCCGACAAAACTGCACTTTTTAATTTGTGTAAAAGTAGCTTTTGTACTAAATACCATTTTGCATTTGCACACTTAATATCATCATTGGTATCAAAGCTGGATTCGGCATGGGCGGGGGATCAGTGTACTAAAAGTAGAGCAGTTGAAGAAAAAACTGGCGAGGACTACCAACTCGATGATGTCAGAGCTTCAATGGCATCTGCAAAGGGCAGTACAGTATAACCCCTTAATCGAAAGGCAATCAACAGGTCACAAAAAATGCTTTGGGACCGATGATACATGGACGATTAGAAAACAGCCTTTAGCACAAGTGATGGGCATTTTGCATCTACAACACGATAAGATAGATACATATGTAAGTATATAAGCCGGGCACTTCCGCCCCCGGATATCCAAACCATAAAACTGAAAGACTTAATATTTGGGATTCGATTTCGTGCATAGGAACATTATACTGTCATACCAACAACCGCTCCTTAGTTTGTAAATCTGTTGCAACAAATCCGTGTGCGAAGTAACATTTACAGACAATTATCACATTTCAATTTTCAATTATGAATTATTTTTCGAAGTGTAAATGCAAAAAGCGAAGTGTAAACGCATCATATGATGCTGATACAGCATTGCTGCAGCCACTCCACGTTATGTGGGATCATTCTGCAATGGAAAAACGTGTGCAGAAAAAAAAAGAATATGTTGTCAAGAATGATTGGGGTCAGCAAGGTTAGATTGTTAGTTTGGAAAAGGGACTTGGGTTACGCTACTTCAAAACTTGTAAAAATTGTGCATTACTGGTGTTATGGGCGATGGGCGGCCGGTGGGCACTGTGGGCAACGACCGCTCACATAGGCGCCTAGGTCATGCTGCGTCCATTTTTCAGGTAGGATTAGAAAATTAAAGGTTAGTTAAGCTCTTCAGCAAGCAATCTTAATTTTAGATTAAGTATTAAGGTATAAGAATCTTTGTCACTTACCATGCTGGCATCAAATGGTGGCACACCAGGCATGCCCGGTGGCAACCACGCGGCTGTCCCTGCGGACTAATGTTTGGTATGGCGGTACGCATAACTGTAAACAAGAATTGCACCGTAAGCCGAGAGATATTAAGGGAAATGTTTGTAAGAAACTTACCTGCAGCTGGATTGGCTTAGCGCGTTCGACGCGCATCGCTTCGTATTCCTCAATGGTCGTACATATATACATACATAGCTTATCATCCTCGAAGCTGTTATCATTATTATTAGTGTCTTGTCTAGCCCAGCTGCTGCTGCTGTTGCTGATTGCTACCATCGCATATTTTATCTGCAATTGAAAATCTTTCAATATTTTGCTTGTACTAGATCGTAAAAGGGCAGTTCAAACTTACTTGACATTATGCGTCGATTGTTTTTCTTGTTGTTATTTATGCCAATATTGTTGGCATAGGTGTTCGATTGACGAAAACTGCGTGTGGGGAGGAATACACGATCCCGATTGTTGATATTGTTGTTTTGGCGATCAAGTTGGCGTTGCTGTTGTTGTTGTTGCAACTGAATTGGGGGCAACATCGGCTTCGGCGGAGACATGACGCTATGCCTAATAAATAGCGTTAAAATATTTGTTTTACTTCGAGATCGCAGAAAAGCGTCTCGATTGACATTAAATCTTTGTATATGGATTCAATATCTGTTTGCACCTCGGCCATTTGCCGTTCATGATTTTGTACCAGCTGGTCCTGGTCCACAATGGCTTTCTCATAGGCTTCAATGTCCGTTATAACGTCCACACTCATTTTAGGATGATTTCTTCCTATTTCCGCGAAATAATTGTTGTTGTTGTTGTTGTTGCTAGTGATGCTGAGAGGTGATTGTACCTGTTGCGATCGATGATCCACTGGCACTGGATCACCCACTAGTGGATCAAATCGTAATAGCAACGAGCTGCGTTTGATGGGCGCATTGTTGCTGCCTTTTGTTGTCAAATCCAATGAATTAAATACTATAACGTTGTCGTTGTCCTCGGCATCTTGAAACTCCTCGGCATCAAAGAAAACGTCGGAAACATCCAAATCAATAAGTGGCATTTCCATTTTATTCTATGAAATAAAAACAAAGTTACATTAGTGCCTCAAATTAAATAGTTTAACAGTATCGGGATAACCCGACAAAACTGCACTTTTTAATTTGTGTAAAAGTAGCTTTTGTACTAAATACCATTTTGCATTTGCACACTTAATATTATCATTGGTATCAAAGCTGGATTCGGCATGGGCGGGGGATCAGTGTACTAAAAGTAGAGCAGTTGAAGAAAAAACTGGCGAGGACTACCAACTCGATGATGTCAGAGCTTCAATGGCATCTGCAAAGGGCAGTACAGTATAACCCCTTAACCGAAAGGCAATCAACAGGTCACAAAAAATGCTTTGGGACCGATGATACATGGACGATTAGAAAACAGCCTTTAGCACAAGTGATGGGCATTTTGCATCTACAACACGATAAGATAGATACATATGTAAGTATATAAGCCGGGCACTTCCGCCCCCGGATATCCAAACCATAAAACTGAAAGACTTAATATTTGGGATTCGATTTCGTGCATAGGAACATTATACTGTCATACCAACAACCGCTCCTTAGTTTGTAAATCTGTTGCAACAAATCCGTGTGCGAAGTAACATTTACAGACAATTATCACATTTTAATTTTCAATTATGAATTCTTTTTCGAAGTGTAAATGCAAAAAGCTTTGTTATTGTTTTCTGGTTTGAGCTTTGAGCAAAGGCGCTCCCAGGATGTATATTTCTAGTTCATGCTACAATTTGTTGCCAATTACAAAAATAGGACGGAACGAGCCCTGCACAGTTAGTGAGATACTACGTGGCTATCATACCCTTTTGTTAATTTTTAATGAGTATATTATAAATATGTATTATTTAATCCAATCTAATCAAAGCTTCATGTGACCATACATATTTTAGTTTTAGTTTGTTTTTTGTTTCCAATTAAAATATATATTTATTTGTCTATACCAAAATTCTATTCCATTTTAAATTGGTCGTTCAATCGTTATAGTTTATGTTTTAAATACTTTTATTTATGGGTCATTTCCAGAAAAGCACACATCAACAAATATGCCATAACACATACTGCTGAAAATGTTGCATAAATAGGCATTAGTTGTATTATTGTATTTATTTGAATTGTGAATTTATAACATGTTCAAAAAAGATTAACAACTTCATTTATGTTTTTTGATTTTAGCAATTTATGTTTCATAATATTCTCACATACAGTTTTGGTCATATTATTTATAGTATTAATCTGAACTAGTTTCAAAAATGTATTTTACAAATCAAATGCAGACGCACATATCAACTACATAATAGCAGCTAGCCAAATGGTTTTGAACTTGAATTATAACAAATAATGAATATGAACCCATGGCAATGAGGGTAGGTTTTCACCTGAAGTAAAATTTTCTGCACGTCGATATGAATTTCTTCGATTGAAAAAACGAAAAAATAAAAGCGTGACGTAGAAACAACCCGAAATAAAATCGGCAATTCTAGGTACCTACTAATGTGTATGCGCACACATACACAGGGACCGATTCGTAACTAAAGCTGCTCAGCCAAATCCAGAAACGGTACACATTCAACAACTGGTTTTTTTTTGGTTGTACAGGCAAAATAATTCTACTTTACAAAATACAAGGTCATTCCGCTAAGCCGTTTTTTATTTTATTCCAGTTTAAAGAAAGAAATTGTATGCTTTAAATTGCGCATACAATGGTTATAGTTTATGGTTTAAATACTTTTTATTTATGTGTCATTTTACAGAAAAGCACACATCAACAAATATGCCATAACACATACTGCTGAAAATGTAATGCATAAATAAGGCATTGCGAAGTATGTATCTGAATTGTATTTATTTGAAATTTATGAATTTATTTCATATGCATGTTGCACAAAAAGACTGACAGACTTGCATTTGCATATTTTTGGGTTTTAAGCAATTTAATTTCAATAATACGTTCACTCACATACAGACACATCCGTAGACTTTTTTTTGGTTATATTATTTATCGATTAATATGAAATATTTTGCAAAAATATATTTATATACATACATTCACATTCACATATACACACATACATGCATAAATATGCAACTAAGCCAAGCCAGAACGATTTCACAAAGTATGTATGCACATACGTACGTACATACACACGTACAATATAAAAGTATTTAAATTGCATTAGTAATTCGATTGTTTTCTTCACATCATCGTCTTATATAAAATACTTAAAACGCGGCAAATCTTTGTTTCAGATATAACATATACAGACGCAGAAGTTAAGGAGTGTATGTACATGTGTGTGACTTTCGGTTCCATTAACGGCATCGCACATTACAATTTATATATTATGCAAATAAATCACCTTTAAATTTAGCAAAGCAATATTTCCACCCACTTTTAAAATATTGCGAAGCGGCACTTTATATTTTATTTTATATATTTCGAAGCGCACTTGTACCAATACGTTGCTATCGCTTACTCTTTCTCTGCAAATTAGTGTGCCCGTCCCAAGCGGTTGAAGAAATACCAAAAAAAAAGTTGTGAGGCAAAAAGTAAACCAATTAAACGTTATTGCACAGAATTAAGAAATTAAATACAACGATGGTCTTTATGAGTCCGTTATAAGTCAATCGTTTTTACTGTCCTCACAACTGTTTTCGCGTCCAAATTGCCAAACGCAACTTGACAGCCCACAAAAATAGTATTAGCAAAATGGTAAATTTAATAAGGTTGCCTGACTCGCTCTCATTGCAAGTCACTTAAATACCTAGTAGCGCAGAGCAGATAATTAAGAGCGGAAGCCATACATATATCTGCCACAGTTTTTCAGCTAGTGTCACCAAATTTTGTGGCAACTTAGCTGGCGAAGTCCATTTAAAGATGCCAGGAATCCAGCGTAAAATATATTTTTCACACGTAATTCATTCCGTTATAGACACATGAGCTACTGGAATATAACCGCGTCAACAGAGAGCAGGCACGCTGAGTGCGTCACCTCGTTATCAGTGTACCATACCAAAGAGCTGCAAAAGAATCGACGTCAACATTGGTTAACTCGATTCATTTTGGAGAGTATAAGTATCGTTTGGATTAGATTTTAAAGCCAGTTGAATGCCGCTGAATACCAATTTAATATTGAAAAGGTCTAATGGTTCAATTGCATTTGGAACTCGTTGTAAAGCAAGATAACGTGACAGTAACTTCAGTACCTTACTATTTCAGTGTCTTTGGGTTGAGATAGTACAATTTTTGAATTTAACGAAAGACAATCTGTTTTGTTTTGTTTATTAAATTGGTTTTTCATTTAAGTTTTCGTGAACAATATAAAATGAATGTTGCTACTAATAAGTACATGGGTATGCAATATAGTAAATAATACGTGATTATGTTCAAATCTCAAGATAGTATAATTCACCTACAGTAAATGCAATAAAGGCCGAAAGCCGATGTAGACGGTTGCCATTTCCTTCAGCTTCTTGTTGTCATAGTTCAGCGGCAGATTATGGAACGAAGCTAAATAGTGAAGAATTACAATCAGAACCAAAATGATTATTTACTGCTTACCGGTTCAGGTTCTTTAGCACTTGTGTTTTCACCTGCTCCAATTCATGTCGCCTTGTCCTGTCGGAGGCATAAACTCCATCGGCAGCCTTCGCCTCGTCCGCCTCGTCTTTGGAGCTGGCAGTCTGCTTTGTTTTGATCTCATCACGACTGAGTGCCGGATGTGCAATTACGTCTTAGAGGGTTAAGCTCCATAATGAGTGCATAAACATTTGCTATGCACGTGGAATTCAATTGTTGACTAGCTATCGATATTTTCACATTCGATAGGTGCACAACCCTATGCTACCCAACCTGTTCTTAACACGGTGGCAGCACCGCATATTTGTTTACATTTATAAACAATTGCAAAAAATCAACATATTGTTTTAAAAGCAACTGGGTATTTATAAGAAAAACAAATAAATATTAGTTTTACTTCTCTTCAAACAACGGATGAAATTCAGCTGGCGTCTTGAAGTAATCAATCAAAAGCATCAATGAACGGTTTTCCAGTTTAAACATGATTTGGCTTCAGGACGTTCTTGTACTCTGCAATTTGGCCCCGCTCGAAGAAGTGTTTAATGGTGCCAAAAGGCAATTGTGAGCCGTATACGGCAACATATCTGCAAGAAAATATACAAAGTTATATAATGCAGATAACGAATTGTGTTCTGGATTTGTCTTACTTGTCCGCGCTCTTATATATTCTTAGCGGATATTTTGCCACAAATGTACGTATAGCCATGTTAATAAGAACAAATCCCGCTGCAAAATAGTACAAGTCCGTTTCATTCGAAACAAGCACAGAAAAATCTATTTTCTTGGCAATATTAGTTAAGCTCATCGTCGTGGCCAACTGATAGCCGGCATCCAAACTAATTAGCGTTACGGTAACCATGCAACATAATCTTCCATGGGTGCGCGATAAATAAATTGATATTTATCTGGCAGATTGTCTCCTTCAAGAGATGCCGCTCAACATCAGTAGAACTAGCGCTGCGCCACCAGCACGCGAGGCACTTGTACTGAAATAAAGTGTTGCATCATTAAATGTCTATAATTGAAGTGTTGAAGCACAGGATTGCATCTATCGCGTGGGACATAAGAAAAACGTGATAATCTATAAAATCGTTTGCATGGAAACCTTTGAGCAGAGCATTTACT